>JAJOZX010003043.1:475000-500000 GCA_023014485.1 Bathynomus jamesi
GGACTCAAAGTCCCCCCCTTCGGGGGCCTCTGAAGAGAATTCATTGTCGGAATCAGGCTGTGAGGATCCTTGCGGTGGGGACAATACACTCCCATCAGGGTTGGAGTGGGTCTGACGTATTCCCCGATCGTTTGGGTGGGGATCTCCCCCATAGTGGGAGGCAAGGTCGGGGTAAAGGGCAGAAAGGGTTCGAGTGTCGGGGGTGCTGCTACCCCCAAGCATTGAAGCCGCTCCAAGACTTCCGGAGGAGTCCTCGCGGGTGTGCACTTTCATATGAATCTTCACCTGCAAAACAATGAACAAATAATTAAGGAACTTTTATTTGTATTTGAATCCAGTTGTAATCGTGTTTAATTCAAATCTTCATTACTTTTAATTTTTTAGTGTAGAAAGGAAGGGCCAAGGGCGGGTGCCCGCAAAAATGCCCCCCCTTTATAAGAAAAAAAGAGAGAGTCAAGGTCTCCGAGGTTCACGATGCAATTTTTTTTTTTTTTTTTTAAATTTTGGAAAGATTGTGTGTGTGCGCGCGCGCGCGCGCGCTGGACTGCTCACAGGGTAGATGAGAGAGAGAAAAAGATTGGCTGAGAAGGACGGTGAGGGGAGTTCCAACACACCCTGTCTCCTGCCTAACATCTCCCCCGGAGTGCCTCCCTGTTCAATTGGTGTCTACAATCTCCTCCTATGAAATTACTTGTAATAACTGTAAAAGGTAAGAAGGTAAAGGAAGCTCGTTTCCCACGGTGTTGGGGTGAGTGAACGAAAGGGTGAGCAGCCAACTCAACCCAGAAGCCAGCAGGCGGAAGCGAACCAGAGCCTCGACTCTCAGAATCCGCCACCTTAACCACTGAACCACCGGCCGCCAATGTGTAAAAGGCATTTTACCATTTTAAGAGTTCGTTTGAGTTCTAGTGAGATCACAGGGAAGCCCTGTCACCTTGTGTACGCTGATAATAATTAACTTTTAATCAATTTACGAAAGCACGTCGTTATTTTTACTTAGTACACTTTGGCGCGAGACCCCTTAATTGAAGTTAAGACTCGGGAAGCGAAAGCCAATTACAAATCAAGTGTGCATAATATATTACCAAGAATACGATACCATTCCACTCTTGCTATACTTTGTCCCCATTTACGCAGTCGTTAGTCACACCCTATTTGTGACAGACTCTTCATCTACTTATATCACATCCAGTTCATTCATTATCAGCTACTTTTGTTCTGTGTTCTGTCACTTCACTTTCCACTCTCTCCACATGAGCAAACTCAATTCTGAAGTTTTCACTGTACACTTTTCTCTGCCATTTCTGGTTAGTTCAGTTTTACATTGATCATGCGCTCTCTTTCCAATTCATTTTTCGTCCAAAATTGAAAAAATCTGCATGTGAGAATCGCACAGTGGGTAATTCTGAAATAGATTTATTTCCATTTCAAGTTAGGTTTTTGACACAAAATAATCCTCGAACTCGGAATTGTCATGGTCTCTTTTCAACCTTTCTTATATCGGGATTTTTTTTTTCCCTCCAAATCTGGAATTCCCACTTCGAGCAGTTCCACTTGCGAACCCCAGATGAGAGTAAGAATGACACCGAATGGGAAGTAATCTAATCACGCTTCTCAAATAGCTGATCTCAGATGCTCTCTTTGACATGAAATTATCAAGCCAAATAAGCGCCTCACAGCTGTACATCGGAACTAATAACATACCTTCAAGCAAACCTTTTGTTGCAACAACGCTCAATTTTTCTTTTCAATACGAGTTCTTTCACTCTGCACACCAAGAACTTCGTGTACTAATACATTGCCATTCTTGGCTTCCGTATTACCTATTAATCTTCATTCCACCAAAGTGACCTTTGCACTTTCTTCTTACTCCTTCCCAGAGTACCTTCCTATTTTCACATAATGCTCATTCATCTTGTCCCCCAAATCGCCATGTATTTCTCTTTTTACATCTCTTAACTAGTTCCTCTGTTTGTGGTGTTTTAGTCCCATTACATTTTCCCTCGAGCAATCTTAGTCTCGTTGCTTGAACACGAAATTGCCATTTTCTTTGTTCCATTCTCGATGCAGATGTTGTCTCTAGTAGACACGCTTTATTTGCATTTTAAATATTCTCTCTCAATTTTTTTTTAATCACGTACTCGAAATAAAATTGTTTCCAATTATATTCTTCTCTGATCTCGTTCAAATTCACGGTTTAAATTTTTATTCCATTTCTTTACCATTTCTCTGCCTTTAATAAGATAAAAAAGGGGTCAATTTCCCTCCAAACGGAACAATCACACGGGGTTCATGCGCCCTCATTTACTCGAGGAACGGTTTTTATATCAACACATTTCCAAGCATCCCTACTACGTAAAACACGCTCTATCTGGCTCTTCTCACTTTTCATCCTGCTTCTCTAATATATACCAGGCATATTAATGGGTGTTCTTAAATGCAAATATAAAATAGAGCCAAAAACACCCTTCTCCACCGTTCTTAATCAGTGATTCTAAGTTCTGTGATTATCTCATTCAAACTACTACACACCACAATCACTATAATTATTTTCCTTTTTACTTACTCATTCCGGACTACGTCGTAACCAATGTCGTAACACCGTTTCCCGTTGATCAGCGAAGTTAAGCGACATTGGGTCGGATAGTAGTTGGATGGGAGACCGTCCGCCGCGTCCAGACTATGTAGCGACCCTTGGTTCGGATCCCACGTAACGCTGTAGGTCCCCTCCGTCATATGACCTTAGATTTTGCGAAGGAGATTAAACAACCGCATCATTACATTTACTTACCTATTCCAAGATCCAGGTTCCTTTTATGCGCATCTCTTATCACGTAGGGTTACTTTCATTCCATTAAACGTACTTTCCCAACACTTAAATTTGGTCATATACATACCATACGGGATGAATTTAATTTCCCTGACGAGGTGTACTTCTGAATACACGAAAGGCCTTGGAATAATTTTTTTTCCTTGTGGGCTTGCATCATATCATACATACATACATGCTTTTCGAAGCGAGTCTTCCTAACCTATTCTCCTCCGACTTGTATCCGGTTTTACACCTTTCAACGAACTTTCCTTTAATTTTGGTTCGTACAAAAAAGTAAGTCAAAACGTCTATCTTAAGAATTTTGGCCTCTCGCTCTCTTTCACTCTTCGCTCTATACTTGAAACATTCACAACAGCACAAGTATCTAAAATACTTCCGAAGGTAGCGCTGTCAAGGGTGAGTGTGTTTTCCAGAGATGGCATCTTAGGCCCCATAATCGCAAGAGGGGATGATCTAACATGAACTTTCAAGGTGTGTGTGTGTGTGTGTGTGTGTGTGTGTGTGTGTGTGTGTGTGTGTGTGTGTGTGTGTGTGTGGAGGCATACTTACCATTTTGCCGCCCTTAGGCAGGGGAATTGTCACCACAGTGGCTTATAGTTGTGCTATTTGATATCGCTAGTTTGCTATTAGAGGCTGCTGCTGTTGCTGTTTTTTATTTTGAAACTTATTTGTGAATCCACTTAATTTGTTAGTGCTTATAAGCTATTTCAGGGTTCATAGCGAATCTTGCCAAGTGATTTCCCTGACAATTTTGCAAACATTTCCCTGACCAAATTTAATTTTGTGTGTATTTTAAACGTCCTCCTCCATCTCCTTACAGATGTCCATACACACAGACACCTTGTTTTCCTTTTATTATTAAGTGTCATTTCTTTACAGACTGTTGATGATTCCACAGACTTCTATCATAAAACTTACTACTTCACAATCTTTGGTGAAGAAAATTACCTAAACAGTCTGCCGTAGCCTATGGTTCTTTACAGTCATGTTAATTCCCTGACCACCATCCAATTTTTTCTGTTTTCCCTGAAATTTCGCAACAAAACTATTTTCCTTGACTTTTCAGGTCGCTATGAACCCTGTATTTATTTTCTAATTTTGTTTTCGTTGCCCTATTTATGTTGAAATACGACAAACTTTGCCGCCCTTGGGAGGTGCCTACTCTACCTATACATAAATCCGCCTATGGGTGTGTGTGTGTTGGGGGGGGGGGGGGGGGGGGGGGGGGGGGGGGGGGGGGGGTGAGAACTAAAAGGAAAGTGTTCCTACGGTACTAAATTCAAGCAAAGCGCTTTTCACATCAGCGCCGTGAGTGTATGCACACGCCATTTCCAAAGTCCCTCACCTGCTGGCTCTGAATGAATCCTCTGCCGCATACTTTGCACTTGTAGGGCCTCTCCCCGGTATGAATTCGAACATGGGTCTTGAGATGGTCCTTCCGTTTGAACTTCCGGGAGCAAAACTGGCACTTGTGGATGCGAGTCTCTCCTCCGGCGGTGCACAATCTATCTACCCTCCTGAGGGGGTCACTGATGGGGAACATTCGCTGAGTGGAGAAGGGAGACATGGAAAGTTACTGCTAGAAAATGCCTCGTTTAAAAAAAAACTTTGCACATAAACTAATATTATATGAGGCATTTTGAGTCTTTTAATGCGTAAGAAGTATAATTGCTAATGAATGAAACAAGTTCAGTCTGGTGTCCGAAACGCCTATTTCCCTCCATGGAGGAAGGTCGTAAAAGTCGCCTCAGCCGAGTATCGGCGGCGGCATGAGTAGAACCCAAAACCTTTACGTTCAAGCGTTTAATCTCTAACCGATCGAATCACGGGAACTCTAAATTGGTTTCAAGCTGATCATACATTAAAAGTGTAGATTTATTGAAATTTCTTTGCATTTAAATTTTTGCCATACTGACAATTAATCGATAATATATAATTATGGGAGTGGCTCTACGTCCTTAATCCAACTTCTCGTGATTGAGAATACTTACTGAATGACATTATGTTTATCAAATATAAAAGTAATTAAAAATAACAGATATATTGTATGTCTAATGTTGAATCCATAATTTCTTTTTAAATTAAATACGTATACTTTTGACTGGACACAACTTTTTAAAAAATTTAAATTGAAGCAAATGTCTAAGTAAGGGTTGGACAGTATTCAAAATACAGTAATAATAATAAAACTCTAGAAAATGCTTTACCTTCGTGAATGGATTTTTTAAAGTATATAACTTAGGAACGTGTGTGTATGTTAGCTACTACCAATAAGGATTTATCCTGTTTCACAGAGCTCAGCATGTTTTAAGTAAATTGCTCCAAAAACTTGCCCATTATTCTTTATATGGAACTGTAACTTGCTATAAATTTTTAGTTCAGTTTTAAAAATAATTTAAATTTTATTTAACCTGCTCAGATTAACAATAAATAAGAAAAAAATAGTGCTTCTATCAATGATTGGTACAGGATGTCCACAATGTCCTGTTACGCTTTTTTTTTTTCCATAATACTCTTACAAATTTGTGAAGAAAAACATCCAAAACAGAGATATCACACAACAGAAAAACTGAAAAACAGTCAATGGATGCGTTCTGCCTAATCACTCCATCCATGTTAAGGAAGATGTAACACCGAATATGGCAACGGACTAGTCTCTACAATGAGAATGATGATGCTGACACCGATCTTCTGGGCACCTAAATGTGTAAATATGTTAAACCTGTTCAAATGTGAACAAAAATAAATTACAGACAAATATAATCATACTCAAGTTGTTGGTTAGTGCACTGAGGTAAAAAAAAAAGGGGGGGGGGCAACAGGACATTATGGATAACCCTCTATACTAGTGTGTGCCACACGCGTAAATGCTGGCATAAGAGTACCAAATGGTAAAAAATCGAATTATGGATTATGAGAAGCGTTTCCTTGACTGATTTATGTTTTACAGAAAAATGGACATCTCCGTACTGGCCTTACTCCGTAGCCTTGAGACGACACTGTCGGCACTGGCGGATCTTGTCCGAGAAAGGATGAAAATATGGCATGGGAGAGGAAGGGGGGTCTCGACGAAAGTGGGGAGAGACCTCCAACGTCCACACTTCCTCCTTCCCAGTTGCTGCTTCCCAGATCTTTCACACGCTGCAAAAAACGATGTGATGGATGAAGGTTGGTGAATGAGTTCGGTTTTGCATTTGCACCAATACGATTCTGTACCAGAAATAATCCATGCCCGAACACGGAGTAATACTTACGAGCTGTGGTGGGTAGGGCCCCATGAGAGACTGAGGAGGGGGTTTCTCATCAAGTCTCTTCCGGTCCTGGTCAGCCAGGGTGCCCAGAAGGGTGCTGGGGTCATAAGGGGGTCTGTGGTGAGGGAGCAAGTGGTAATGAGAGAAGTCCTGGGATAATGCAGAGGAGGGGTGATGGGAGCCACTTCCACCGACAGAAGATGGGTGTCCTAGGGATTGGGACCCTTGCGGGGTGATTGCCGCATGTCCATTCGGGGACTGGGGTTCTTCACTCATTACAGGAGTGGGGCACTTAGTGGGGGGACCAGTGCTGGGGGAAGGGGAAGAACGGTCCCCGTATACTGGAGAAGAGGGCCGAGAATTCGGACTCTCCACTTCTGCTAGGCCTCGAACCTGCAAGGATGAGGCATCATGAAAATGAGAAATAATAAAGTACAGATTATACATAAGGGGTATTGCAAAAGTCTTTTTTTATCACATTTTTAGACCGCTATACTTTTCTAAAGAACGTAAATTTAGCATGGTTTGTCTCTAAAGAGAACTGGAAAAATCCGGTTTGTTAATTGCAACGTCGTATTCATATTTTTACCAATACGCCATATCTTTGCCTCGAGTTTTCATGGTATCTGAGTAAATCAAATCTTGTATCGCAAGCGCTGCTTACGATGTGGTGTTGCGTTCGTTTGCTAATGTCGTTCGCAACGCCAAACGTCGGCTCAATAATTCTAAAATCGATGTCTATAGTCCAGGGCTGTCCAACTTCAAGCTACTGGAAGGCCGCATTGTACTTTAGGCATCTACTCCAGGGCGTCATTATTTTCAAGACAGACTTCAACTTCAGTTTATTTCTAAATCCATTGGTGTGACAATACAAGTTAGATATACTTTGGCTGTTTTGCTTTGAGTTTCAAATTAAGTTGATTTAAAAGAGCTGTGAAGTCTGTTAGAAAGGCACGTTCACATACAAATTCGGGATTATGCAACTCATTCTCCAGCTCAGTAGTATCAGATTTAACTTAATTCCTTAGGAACAGCAGAATCTCCCTTTTAAGGCCAAAAAAAAAAATATTTGTTTGGGACTCTCACGGGCCACATGCAGCCCGAGACATACCAGTTGGACATTCCTGGTTTATTGGAGCCCCGTACTCTTCCTCTACTTTTTGCAACTGCATTGTGTGTTCCCTACCATACCTTTTATCCACTATTTTTCCCTTATCTAGTACCCCAGCTAACAAATTTTCCCCTATTCTTGAATATCCCAACTAAAATTCACTCGATCCTTTTCATAGCAATCGTGCTTCTCAAATTACTCTCACTCTAGAATGAAAACGCGCTAGGGCTAATGTCTTCGTACAGACCTCTGGTATTTGGTATAATCAAACTTTTCTTTCCAGAACAGCCACAACCTGCTTATTGTATCTGCCTCAAATCTATTTTCAGTTAATGAGTTTATATACCTCGATTAAATTTCCTATTACATATTAAAGGGAAAAACTCATTTTGATAAGTGATGAAATGGTGAACCATTTAATTTCAGTTGTAACTTAAATCCAAACATCTTTAAAATTGTCTGCAATCGTGTAAAAGCATATAATTATAAGAGTATAATGTTCGTGACAGTAAAATTGTGAAGGTGGCGACGTTTTACATAATTCAAAAGTAGGCAAGGATGAGAATCTGAACTGAACAGTTCTCTGGGTTGCACAGAAGGAATAATTTAGTTTTTCGTTAATTATTAAATGTTCATTTACATTTTAAAATATCTTAAGTTGAATCAGTGTAAGTGTTTCTTTATGTTTATAATAATAATAATAAGTTAAATGACACTCTATTGTCCGAGTTTTTCAAGTGGAGGGTAATTTTAAGTTGATCCTTTAGGACTCTCAAGCCTACTGGAAAGCTTAAACGAGCTCTCCAAAGCCTAAGCTTATCTTAATGTACTGGGATTCAGACAAGACTAGCTAAAACGAAGTTAAACAACTTCCTACTTGATATACACTGAATTATATTACAAAAACTAAACCGAAGGGCACTAAGCCTTCTAAGGACCCGCATCAAATAGAATCAGCGCCCGTAGCTCATTGGGTAATATCGTTTCCCTATAAGCGAAGTGAAGACACTGAGGTCGGGGGTTCGACTCCCGATGGTGATAGTAATAGATCAGGTGTTTGCAGCATGGGCCTTCTCAGTTTGAACCGAGAGCGGTGTCAGTTTCTTGGCCTTCCACATTGATCCATTACTGTACTATTACATCAAATGCATTCTCTTTATGTCCCTATCCTGGCCTACTACCGTAGACTTCGGGTTCTCTCCTAAACTTAGTTAAGTTTGCGATGTAGTTTCCGTGAGAGGGGAATGTATTTTTGACTCCTGCTTTATGTCACATTAACATTAGATGCGTTCGCGAACAATTCAGTGATATAAACAGAACACAAATAATGAGATCATTTACTTGTTCCGTGCATCTTTTCTGGCATTACATTGAATTTAAATGCATCGTGTGTTTTCTATAGGGCCAAAATAATTTTTTTCCTTCTCATTTTTGTTCGTGAGGCTGTGCAGTGCAGTACCCAATGTCAGATGAGTTATTCAAGGTAAAAATACACTTGTATATGTATAGTACGCAAAAGTTAGTGTGTACACACACACACACACACACACAATGTACATTATTTTTCCCATCGTAATAAATTTACCCCTTATCATCTAATGGCCTTCACTTACACGTATAAAAGTACGAGACAGATACCCTAAATATAAATTATTTTCACATCCGCTGACTAATATTAGACTTATTCTAAAAGCTTGTTCATTTTCACCAATGATGGCAAAGAAATCCATTAAACATGGTAAATTTCTCAAACATAAAAACATCCACCACTACCCTACTTACTTACAAAGGAGACAAAACTAAATGAATGATCAGTGGCGCCTCATAACAGTATTTTCAAAAAGATTACAAGGGTAAAAATGGAAGAAAATCAACCTCAACCTGCGTATAATTGTCGGTCAAAAGATCTTTCTTAATAATGATTATCGAATAATCATGAAAAAGTCTCAAAGGCACTGCAGTGCCAAAACCAAAGTTACGATGCTTTCGAATTTAACCAAAACCTTCGAGAAATTTACCCCACAAAATAATCGCCTACTTCAGGTGTATCAGCGTACAAGGCAAAGCAAGTGGTCATCTTCACATTTCTACAGCCGCGGGTCCATGAACAATTAAAGTAGTGAATGGTGTCAAAAATATTCGTGATCCCAAACTTTTGAGCAGTTTTCCCAGGAACTATGAAATCTTAGCATACTGATTTACGTGGGATCCGAACAATGGGTCGCTACATCATCTGGCACAGAAGACAGTCCCCCATCCAACTACTACCCAGAATCAATGTCGCCCCCCCTTTTAGGAGTTTATCAGTTTCGAAAAGGAAACTGATAAATTCCTAAAAAGCGGTTATCATAACCTGCCTGTTGCAGGTTACGAGGGCAGGATGACAGCAGGAATAATAATAATAATCCTTCATGAAATTTCACTAATGGAGTTAAATATAACAAAACAGTTGGCAGATTGCCGTTTTTGCAAACTACCTGCAACCAGGTGCATAGATAGATAATGACGCTCATTCCACGTACTTCAGTGGAATTATTCCAGTTTCTATTTTTCTTTCAAAACTAACAATCAATTATCCATTTCACGATCGTACAAAGTCCATTTCCAGGATCACAATTTCTATTTATCAGTTGTAAATAAGAGTGCATCGGCTCTCTTATCAACACCCCGCCTTAATTAATTACTAAGATATGAAGCTATACATACGTGTTTTTGTTTTGGGGGTTATTTAACCACCCTTCGTAACGCAAAGATCGTGTGACGGAGAGGACCTAAAGATTTACGGGGGATCAGAACCACAGGTCGCTACATCATCTGGCACAGAAGACGGTCCCCATCCAACTACTACCCAGAACCAATGTTGCTTAACTTCGCTGATCAACGGGAAGCGGTGCTGCGAAATAGCCACGATGTAGCCTATATACATATGTTAAATTCACTAAAAGTAAGTACCGCGTAAGGAAAGTTCACCTGCAATGAGCTGGCCACTCTAAGTATCCTGGGTATCTGGTCCTGATTCACAGACACCTCTCCGCGGTACATGTACGTAAGAAGGGCTTCGCACTCATCGCCGCTTACGTCCTTCAGGAAGATGATCGGATGCTGGTGGGCGGGATGGCGAGAGAACAGACTCTGCAGGGGGAGAGAAAACCAATGATGAAAATGTTAATGACTTTTTTAATACGATAACTAAACTACCCGAAATATATATATATATATATATATATATATATATATATATATATATATATATATATATACCTACTGTATATTATTATGCCTATGTAACTTATAATTTTAAATCCAAATTCTCTATTCCTTTTCAATAATAGTATTTTATAAGGTCTTAAAGGGGCAGTTGAACCGAGTGAAACTGAAACGGCTCCTTTTATTTTTTTTGCTTATTTACGTTTATCAAATTTTCTTCTATCTGATATAATTTTTTTTATATAGTGTGTTTTGCTTTACATAAAGTCGCGCATTATCTCCAAAGATTATAATATTAAGCAGATGAAAATATACATTCACATTATTTGAATTTCAACAACAACATAATGCAAAATGATTCGAGATACGACGAATCTTATACAAACACTCGGACATATCAAGGGTAAGCTCGTATATATTATAATGGGGGAATTTTTTTTTCTCTTATAAGAGAGGATGAATGGATGAAACGTCAACGTCACAGTGACTTTCCCCGTATAGAAGGTTAAAACGAAACATTGGTCCTTTACTTTCCTTATTATTCCCTGTTTGTACTGCAAATTTACTAACAATGTGCTATTAAATTGAGACTTCTCATTCAAATAGATTGGGTCCTGTAGATGCCCGTTACGACTACTCATACTAAGAAGAAAAACTAAACTTTAGTAAAACTTTTTTAGCTTTCTGCAATGTATCAGCGAAACATCCCTAGACAATAAGTGCGAGACTGAGACTCCTCCAACATCATCATCATCATCATAATCTAAACCTTATAGTGACAAATATGGCACTTATTACTACTATTTTTTAACTCATACAAGGCCTATGTACAGTGGTATTCCTACTTACTTTGTGTTAAGGACTATTACCTGTTTATACGGTGAAGTGATATGACCTTCAACAATAACCAAATAGAGCTTTAATGCTAATCTGACTGGCACAAAAGTCTTTACCATCCTGATTGGTTGGCATAAACCTTTCATCATAAATGAAGTACGGTACGGAATGAAGAAATTTTCGAACATCTTTAACTCGAGTAGGTGCACTCTTGGAAAAAGGTTAGCATAGAAACATTCCTAAACGCCCAAGAAATTTGTAATAATCTGTTTTTATTTGTGTATTTTATTCTTCTTGGTGAGTCATAAAATTTCAAACAGAAACCCCAATCATTACTAACTAGTAATTTATTATGCTTTTAGAAATAATATTTGCGGGCGAACTTTTTTCCGAAACTGTGCCTCCTACCGTAAGACATACCTGAAAATACTGGGAGCAAGCTGAGAGTACCAGTTTGTGCGCCTGGTACGTTCTCTGGTCTTCGCAGGCGAGTGTGACGTCGACAAGAGCGGCATCCCGGTACAGGGACCCCACTTCTGCCACGACCGTCGACTGGTGGTGGCGCCATCTAAGGGCGTAGCGTTTCCCCTCCATCCCGCTCACCCCATCTGCAAAGAAAACCTCCGTCAGCAGGTATCAGGAATTAAGGAATAACTAAACTATAATTATAACTGCGAAAGAAAAAGGCACCAAATGGAGAAACACTTGTGAAAATCGGTAAAATGGAAAACTCGGTTCAATAACTAGGAACGAAAGTCCAAAATGTTAATTTGATTTCTTAAGTTACCCCTCTTAGTTAAATATTCGATTTTATGAGCTACGTGTGTGATCGGATGAAAAGATTTGTTTGCATGAGGAAACGCTTGGGGGAGAACGAGAAAAGAAGGCCTATTAAGGCATTATTACCAGATGACTGAGTTAACAGGTAGAATTCGAACCCTGAACCCATGGATTAGAGGTCAAATTCTACCGGACGTTCACCTGATTTGGGTGTAACGATCATGCAACGTGGAACTATTTATCTTCATCTGTGTTTCGTATTTCGGTCATTAATTATTAATTAAGATGGATATTTGCCGTCAACAACAGCTTTGGAATATACAGGGTGTCTCATAAGTCTGGTCTCGTAGGAAAATTTATTTTAATTAAAATTAAATTAACGAAAGTAATACATCAGAACTGAAACAAATGTTAAAATTGATGTCTTGTTTTGGGACCTTAGTTACACTCCTAAGGAAAAGGCGGACACTTTAACTTCACGAGTGTAACTCGCTTCCATATTAGCCATTACGGGTTATTCCTGCAACAAAAAAAAAAGGTCCCAAAACATGACATCAATTTGAACATTTGTTTTAGTTCTAATGTATTTTGTAAATTTAATTTTAAAAAAATTTTCCTGTGAGACCGGACTTATGGAACACCCTATATATACAGGGAGTTTCCAAAAAGGTTGAAAATAAAATCATATCTGTAGAACCAATAGTAGTATGTATATTACGTGTTTACAACCTTTGAAGGTTACACCCACGAAGTTAGGTTAGGGAGTTTAAACAATCTCGATATGCGCATCATTTGTAGCTCGACAAATATCCAAATCAGTATTCTATCTCTCGCTGTGTGTTTTTGACGGTACGTTCTTATTGAAAATGAGAATCAAAGTTTATACTATTGGTGTGGTATTGTTGACGATAGTGTGAATCGGGTTCATGAACTTTGAGTGTCTGACCACTATGTCGCAAAACGTTTGTGCTTAGATCACTATATTTAGAGATGTGAATTTTTGTATTTCACTCGCGCACACGCACGCACACATATGCGCATCTTCGTATACACGAAGTACCGACTTCTTCAAATCCATATATCTAAAAAACTAATTCACGAAACTTTATTTAACCTAACCTAACCTAACCTGACCTTATTCCCATCCAACTGAAAATAGTGTGATAAGTATTTCGGACCTCACCGAAATCTCGAACGTGTATTCTATCAAGTTATTTCATTAAACTGAGGTACTCGCTAACCTAACCTAAGAAAAGTTTAACTAACCTAACTAGGACCAACATCTTTTTTTATGATAGTAAAAAATTTTCTGGATATTTTTATATTTTAACGTTACAAGGTAACAGAGTTACGTCACAAAAAATTACCCAACTACATTTGTGAATCATCATGCACTTGACCTCGTTTACCCCAGTTGTCGTTTGCGCGCGCGCGCTGTGAGCAGTCCAGCATGCTCTCAAACACACATTTCTCCCTCTATTCCTCACTACACAATCTTTTCAAAATTTATAAAGAAAAAAAGTGGCCCTGAAGACCTTGTTTTCGGCTCTCTCCTTCTTCTATGGAGGGGTCACTTTTGCGGCCGCTCGCCCTTCCTACATTATATATATATATATATATACAGTGTCCCAAAACCATGTATACATTTTTAAAAAACTTATAACAGGCGAACCCACTAACGGATTCAGATGATTTTTATTTCTTTTTATAGGTAAAATATACAACATCGAAATAATAGATAGTTTAATTTGTTTTAAACACTAAGTGTTCGAAATGTCGACCATTGACATCAATGCACCACTGCGCTCTTTGATTCACTGATTGGCAGACTTCAACAAAAATGTTTGTAGGGATATTTCTACACGCTTCTTCAACTGTGCTCTTTAGTTGTTCAAGTGATGTAGGTCTTCTACTGTATACTTCATTTTTCAAATGACCCCATAAAAAAAAGTCAAGTGGGTTCAAATCTGGTGAACGTGGTGGATACTCGATACTACCTCGTCGTCCGATCCACCGATAATGAAATGTTTCATCAAGGTAGTTCCTGACATCCTGATGGTAATGAGGAGGTGCTCCATCTTGTTGAAAGTAAATGTCCTCATCTCCGTATAACTGTCGAATTGCAGGAAAACATTTTCCCCGAAGCATGTTGGTAGCTATGACCGGTAACTGTACCATCGAAAAAGAATGGACCAGCCAAACCTTTGGAAGAAAAACCACACCAGACAGTTATACCCGGTAAATTTACATGTCGTTCCACATAAATGTGTGGATTTTCTTGTGACAAGTATGTACAGTTATGACGATTAATTATACCATTCAACTTAAATGTAGCCTCATCAGACCACACAATTTTGTCGGCAAATTGGCCATCTTCTGTGTTTTTTACTCGAAACCATTCGCAAAACTGGATTCTGCGATCCGGATCATCCTCATTCAAGGCATGTAATAATCTCGGGATGTAAGATTTCCATTTAGCATTCTTCAGAATTCTGTGGACACTTGTCTTACTTTTCCCTGTTTCACGAGCACATTGTCTCACAGATTTTCTTGGTGATCGGTTGAATACCTGTAGCACTTCATCAGAAGTGTTAGCATCTGTTGATGTCTTTGGACGCCCAGTCGCTTGCTTGTACACATCATGCACAGTACCGTATACTTCAAATTTCTCACAGATACGTGAAATGGTAAGTCGAGTTGGAGGATTAGTTCCAAAATTGTCTCTCCACTGTTGTTGAACCTTTGATATCTTCTGAACTTTAAAATACGACTTTAGTATCCATTTTCGTTGCTCAAATGATAAGCGCACACTTCCATTTTCCATGTTTACTGTAGGCAGGCAAGGCTATTACTAATTTCGATTTTGTATCTCCTTAGGCTAGGCAAGGTTGTTAACAATTTCGCTGTTGTATCTCCTTAGGCTATAGGCTATAAAAAGAGATAAAAATCATCTGAATCTGGTAGTGGGTTCGCCTGTTATAAGTTTTTTAAAAATGTATACATGGTTTTGGGACACTATATATATATATATATATTTATATATATTATATATTATATATATATATATATATATATATATATATATATATATAGATATATATATATATATATATATAATAATATATATTATAATATATATATTATATATATAGGGTGAACCAAATGTAGGTGGACAGTAAATGATAACGTTTATTTTGAGAATAGATATTTAATTTTTTGTATACTATAATACAAAATAAAATTTAAAATAAATAAATTTAGTTATAATATTTATATATAATAAAACACACAACACATATAGTAATGAACACCATAGTTATAATATATATAACACAAACCGTATTCAACCTACTGTCCACCTACTTTTGGTTCACCGTGTATATATATATAAAATATATATATATATATATATATATCTATATATATATATTATATATATATATATATAAAATATATATATAATATATATATATATTATATATATTATATATATATATATATAAAATTTATATATATATATATATATATATATATATATTATATATATATATATATGCGACGTGTTTTGGGGGGAAACATTTAAAACAAAATATTAACCCTTTAAACCCTTAAATTTTTTTTTTTTTTTTAAATGTTGCTCAGGAGTAATTTTACTTCAAATATCAAAAAAATGCAAAAACCTTCTTTGGCCTTATCTTACAGTTCAACACCAAGAATAATTTATTGTGATTATTTTTCAACACATTAACAAGACCTCTAAAATTACATTAAAATGCGATTTAATTACCTAAATACTTAATAAAATACCGACCTCAAAGCGATCAAATAATGCGGAAAGCCTTCTTTGCCCATATCTTACAACCATAACTCAAGTTGATTATTAAGAGTAATTTACTAGTTTAATTTACGAGATTCATTACATACAATAACGTATTGGGGTATACTTTCCCGTTTTTGCTCGTAACTATTAAAAATGTAAAAGAATGCTTTAAATATATTCTCTATTGGGCCATGATGGACCGCGATCCAGATCCGGACTGCCGACGGATTTTATACGAACTTCCGGAAATAAGCCTGATTACGGGATTTACTTTAAAATATGGGCAAACTCTGACATTTTGAAAATCAAAATCAAGCTTTTTCTTTTCTTTTTTGTAAAGTTTTAATTCAATTTTTCATTCGGGAGATTTTCAATCGATTTCGATAAAATAATTTTGGCCAAATGTCCGCCTGATCGGTCGAACATTAGAAAACCATTTAAACAAAATGGATAAGAACATTAAAAGTTTAAAACACTAATCAAAATGACGTCAATTTTGAATGCTTTTAGATTTCCTCCTTTCACGTGGCTAGCACGCAGTTCATGTGGCCACCACAAACGCACGATTTATTGTTTTCACCAGTCATCCTATAATCTTTCAGTAACTTGTTTTGTCAAACCATATATTTCTTATCCGATTTAAGATTTCGTGTAAAACTATACCCTTTTCGGAATCTCTGCTGGCTTATCAAGAACCAACCCTCTTCGAGGGAGAACCAATCCCTACTGATGTAGCTATCCCGTTAGCTGGTGAGTGGTTAAATTGAGGGAAAACCCCACCTTTAAGGCAGTCGGATTTGGTTGACTCCACCCAATTATTTTTTAAATATATAAATATATAAGGCCATGCGCATTGACGCAGTGCGATTTGGGGAGGGGGGAAAATTCTTGCGAAGTACCTTCGGTATAACACGCTCTTTCTGTACATAGTGTATACCTAATCGATTTGCTATGCTCACCTGATTAAGTTAAGGTTTTTACTTTATAACTTCTAAATTTAGACTAAGTTTGATTGAACGCCAATTGTTCTTTAGCTGTGAATTTATGAAAAGATTTTTAGCGACATTTTCATTTTGTAAAGGAAATTCCGAAATATTTGCTTTGCCCTACTTTTTAAAATTCCGGCCGTCGCATTTTCGTGGTAGCTATATATGTGTGTGTGAATTAAATTCGAAACAATCAATTTTCTTGTAGTAAATAAAAAGTATAAATTGGAACCAAAATCGTCTAAATTACCTTTTTCTCAATTATTTGAATGTACTTTGTTTTTTAAACGTGAAAGCTGAATGCAGAATATAAAAGTCATCGAAGTTCTGAATGGAGCTCCGCAAGAATTCATACTCTGCGAGGCAATTACTGATCAAAATTGCACTCAGAATGAAGAAGAGTAAGTGATACCTTAACTGTACAATGGTGGAGTGAGTGTAAACAGAAATTATACCGATTCAGTGAGATAGGCTGAAAGGGGCATTAGTGAAAGAAAAACTGAGTGTGGTACACCTTTCTACCATGATTAAAAATAACCGTTGCGCATAACGGGCAAATTAACTACTACAGTCCCCGGGGTACCTGCCCCTTGACCCGGGGACACAAAAAACCCGAAAAAAAGTACGAGTAGCGGACCTTGGTAGAGATACAAAAACGGTGTTATAGCGTTTGCACCAAAATGTATCTTTCGCTCGCGTTAAGTATTTTAGGCTCCATAAATCTACCCGATAGTTCAACTAATTTAACTTACTAACCTAACACACAAGTAAAATGATGTCTCTCTCATTTAACCCAAACGAAACTATATATACAACTACACATTTTTGGTCAAAGTTAAATTTTGACGCAAACGCTACAGCCCTAGAGAAACACTTATCTGACGACGGAAAATTAATTGGGGACTCCTGCTCTACGGCCGAGGGCTAACAATAATTAATCAATAAAATATCTCAATTTTTAAACGCATGATAGCTATCTACGAGTATCTTTGTTTTTATAGTATTTACAGCTACTTTGTTGGCTATATAGTGTATTTATCTGTATTTTTTAAAATAAAAAAAACTGAAAATAGTTATTCCTCTGCTGTAATCTGAAGGCCTATGTTTAATGAAAAGAAAACCTATTTTATATATTTAACTATACATACAGGATATGCTTTAGTTTTTACTGGGCAAATAAGTAATTTATTGAAACTATATATTTATTTTCGATGTAAATAGATTTTTTATTGTACAGAAAATAAAAAAACAGAAAAATTATATACATACACATATACATCACACACATACATACATACCAGAGCTGGGCACTTCCGCAAACCGCAAATTCCGCAATTGCGGAAGTATGTTTTTCGTTTGCGGATTTGCGTTTGCGGCAGTCATCGCAAATTAGTGAATTTGCGTTGCGGAACTAAGACCGCAAACGCAAATCTTTCCGCAAATTCTCCCATGGGTCAGATATAATGAAGCCCAAAAGGGCCAGCCTGACCTCTGACAACTTCCAACGTCTCGTGTTCATGAAGGGGAACATGGACTTATTAAAACTGGATTTGGCTCAGTTACTGGAGGAGGACGACTGAACTTGTTGACAAAGCCAGAGGCGTACACTTATAGAGGCTAGAGGGGTTGAGTTGTACAGTGAGTTCAAGTTGTGTACAGTCACAGTGTTAACTTAATTTAACTTGTGTAATGTAATGTGTGTACAGTTACTACAGTTACAGTACAGTCTTCTCTAACGTGTCTAAGTCTCAAAATTTATGAAATTCAAATGATTAAATTTATTATTTAATTTATTTACTATTTACTTGCAGGAGGTGTTTTTGTTCAATATAATATATCAATATATGTAGTATTTTTATTTCTTCTACAATAGTGATTTATTGTAATAAATTATAATTTAGCCTTGTTTTTAATAAAAACAAGGCTAAAACATTAAACATTAAAAAGATATAAAAACTTTTTATACCTCTTTAATGTTTTGGATACTTTTTATAGTTAAAATTGCGATTGCGGAATTTACGGTTTGCGGAAGTGTTTGCGGAAGTGCCCAGCACTGATACATACACATATATGTGTGTATATATATATGTATACATATAACGGGTGTGCCATAAAAAAAGGGTACATTTTAAAAAGGCTATAAAATTAACATTTGTCAATTAATTTTAATAAAACTTCTACACAATAAAATATATGTATTTATCTATAGGCAAACAAGTTTTTAGACTAAAATATCAAATAATTCAAATTCTATCAACATTTAACGAAAGAGTATGATTTTTCTACTTAACATGCAAATATTATTAAACCTTTTTAATATTTTTTATAAAAATAATTTTTTACATAAAATTTATCCAAAATTATTAAAAAAATTGTTCGAAATGCTTTCATTCCATTTCAATAACTTTTTTTTATTCTTGGCCGGAATATAGGAGAACTTAGCAGCGCGAGTCTATAGGACTAGGATAAAAGACGTCGCTCATTTACGAGAGATCATCATTCAAAAATTGGAAGAGCTTCCACAGGAACAAGTAAATCGAGCCAAAGATGAATTCCGGCCAAGAATAAAAAAAGGTATTGAAATGGAAGGAAAGCATTTCGAACAATTTTTTTAATAATCTGAGGTAAATTTTACGTTAAAAATTGTTTTTATGAAAAAATATTAAAAAGGTTTAATAATTTTTGCATGTTAAGTAGAAAAAATCATACTCTTTTGTTAAATGTTGATAGAATTTGAATTATTTGATATTTTAGACTGAAAACTTGTTTGCATATAGATAAATACATGTTTTATTGTGTAGAGGTTTTATTAAAATTAAATGACAAATATACATATACGTATATACATACATATATGAAAATTATTTCACGAAAGTAACAAGTAAAAAATATTTATGATGAATAAAACCACGAAGGAAAGGAAATAGTGGTGCTCAAGCGCTTTCGTCTAATGACATCCTCAGGAACACTGAAGTAAATAAAGAGTTCAAGACTATATATAGGTTACAAAAAAAAAAATATATATACATATAATAAATATAGAAATAAAAATTTGTAAGGAAAACTACCAACTTTAGCACTTTGCCCAAATTCAACACAAGATCAAATGGATTGTTTACAACCAATTTTATAGATAATGCCTGAATGATATATAGGTCACGAAAAAAAAAATTGAAAAATAAAAATTGTAAGAGGAGCATACAAATTTATAAGGGAAAATTACCAAAGTTTTAGCACTCTGCCCTTCTTATCTAAATCCGTTCTGAACGAATTCAAAACAACGGGATCGAGTTGAAAAAGACCTTTGCTCATGTTAAAGTTATTTGTAAGTTGGATAATAGCAGACTCAAGAATATTTCTATTAACAATGTTGCTAGAGTGAAACAAAACTGAAGCATTATTCCAATGAATACAATGGGATAATCTGACAAATGGACAAAAAGGGCACTGGGCGACTGTCCCGTTCTAACGGAATACTGATGCTGTTTTACACGCGTGTGCAAATCCTTTCCCGTCTGACCAATGTAAAAGGAATCATTGTTTACAACCAATTTTATAGATAATGCCTGAATTATTGGTAGGGCTATTTTTTACTATGATATTTTTCACAATATTGTTATATAAAAATACTACATTAATATCCGAAAGCTTAAGTGTATTAGCAATGCCTAAAAAGCCCGGGAAAAATGGAAGTACTAAAATATTCTTTGACAAAGTGAGTGTGTTATTATTCACACAATAGAAGGTTCGTTTTGCCATGTTAAGACAAGAATCACAAGATTCCATAAACGCAGGTGGGTAGCAGAGATCACTTCCAATACCATTGATTTTTTCCAATTCGGCATCGATGTATTCCGGACTGGCGATCCTAAGAGCGCGGAGAAACATTGAAGAAAATATGGCCTTCTTAATGGGGGTGTCATGTCCAGAGTAAAAGTGTACGTAGGACAAATTGTTTGTTTTTTCCGATAGATACTAAACTTAAAACCTGGGCTTTCCCTATGTACACGCACATCCAAAAACGGGATTGAGTTGTCTTGTTCCACTTCTAAAGTAAACTTAATGGAGGGGACTTGATCATTTAACTGAAGGAGGAAGTCATCCAGGTCACGATTCATGGGCCAGATACACAAAATATCGTCGACGTACCGCAACCATGGGATGTCACCCCCCAGGGATTCTCGGAATGTAAGTAATTTCGAAAAACTCCATATAAATATTGGAGAGGAGGGGCGACAAGGGGTTGTTCATGGCCATCCCAAAAACCTGTTGATAATACTCGCTTTGAAAGTGAATTTACAGTCTTTGATGCAAAGCTGCTTAAGTTCCAAAACGATGTGTGCAGGTAGTGGCAGGTCGTACTTGTGTAATTCTCGGGAGAGAAAGTCAAGCATATCGTCAATCGGCACTTTTGTAAACAATGAACAAACGTCAAAACTGATCAATCCATCGTTGGTTTCAGTCTTCACCTTCTGTTTCCTCTATCTCAGATGTAAAAGTCCTTTGTATAGCTTCAATGCTCGCAATGTCTCTTTTTCTGTGTGGGCTTGTGAGTACTGAGCAATACTCAATTATTAGAAGGACTAGACTCTTCCATAATTTGAGCGTGATGTTTGCTTTTCTGCTGCGGAAGCTCCTCCAGATGATTCCCATTATTTTTCTAGCCGTTGTAATTTTGATGTAGTGCTCTCTGAATTCTGTATCCGACGACATTATTACTCCAAGATCCATGACTTGTGGATTTGGTATTATCTGTTTCGCTTGCAGATAACACCTTTTTATTACCATAACTTAGAAGTTGAAATTTTTCTTCGTTGAACTTCATATTGTTGTCTTCTGCCCACTGGAATAATGTTTCAATGTCGTTTTGTAATTTTCTTATGTCATCTTCGTTCAGTATTTCCTTACATATCTTTGTGTCATCTGCGAAGCATGATACAATACTGTCCTTAATATCTGCAATCATTATTATGAACAGCAAGGGAGCTAATACTGTCCCTTGTGGGACAGAGCTCACGACTTCCGAGACTTCCGATTTAACTCCGTTTATCACCACTCTTTGCGTTCTTTGCGTCAAGAAATTAAATATCCACCTTCCTAACTCTCCAATAATTCCGGTATCCTTAAATTTGTGTGCTATGATTCCATGGTCACATTTATCGAAGGCTTTAGCAAAGTCAGTATATATTACATCAATGTTTTGTCCTCGACACAATGTTCCTAATATTTTCTCCTGGTCTAGTAGCTGTGACAGGCATGATCTACCCGACCTGAAGCCATGTTGATTTGGGTTGTACAAGTCTTTTTCTTGTAAGTAGTAGGTAGTTTTGCCTCTAATTATGCGTTCAAACCACTTTATAAGGTGTGAGGTGAGCCACTGGCCGATAATTTTTGGGCATTGCTCTGTTACCACCTGTAAATAGGGAGGCAATGTTCGCGTTCTTTAAGGGGAGTGGAATTTGTCCTGTGTCAAGTGATTTCCTCCATAGTAAGTATAGCGGTTTTGCAATACTCTCTTTGCATTTCTTCAGAAATGTGGCACTCCATGTGTCTGGCCCTGGCGCTGAATTGTCTCGCATCTGTGATAAGGCCAGAATCACATCTCCTTCCGTGAACTCGAAGTCCATTAATAGGTTTGTGCCGGGATTTGTTCTTGGATGATCTGTATCAATGTCGAAAAACTCGTCTGGGTTTTCCACTTCCATCTTGGACTTAGGGGTGCTAAACACAGATTTAAATTGTTCCCTAAGCAGTTCAATTATTTCTTTCGGGTCATTTGTGTATTCGGCCTTCCCGTCTATCAACGGTCCAATACTCTCCTTCCACTGCATTTTCCTTTTCGCAAACGTGTAGAATATTTTCGGTTACATTTTGTGTTCTGCTACCTTGTTTTCCTCCTCGTGTGTCTTATGTATGAATGTTTGCTTTAGGTCCATTTCTATTTCGCCAAGTTTCCTCTCTAGTTTGAGTCTCTCTGCATCAGTTCTGCATCTGTGGAGATGTTTTACGGTTTGTCTTCGTTGCCTGAATAGAGTCCTGATTTTCCTCTCGAGCTTGCTACGTTTTCTTTCCTGTCTCTCTGGAATATGTTTCAGTATTATAGGTTTCCGTCTCTATTATACATAGTATTTCTTGTGGAGTCTTCTCGTGTAGTAGCAATTCCCAATTTACCTCCTTTAAATCTTTATTTACGTTTTCCCAATTTACTTTCTTTGAATTTATGTTTAAGCCTTCAAATATTCCATCTGCCTCTCTGGGATGCGTTTTCGGACCTCTGGGTGCTAACTTCAATTGTATATCGATGAGGTTATGGTCGGAGAACTTTGTGTGCGTTACTTTTTTATTTATTATTATTATTATCTCGTTGTTATTTGTCCACATTAAATCCAAAACGTTCTCCTTTCTCGTGGCTTCACAGATTTCCTGGGTAAGGGCGTAATGTTCCATAATATCTAGGGTGTGTCAATTTTGTCAACTTTTTTCAAATCAATTTTGGTAGTGAAAATATAGTCTTTTCATTGTCAAAACTTGAAATTGGCCAACCAAAATGAAATAAGATAACCCTTACCTACATCAATTTTACCTTAAAGTTTCAGAAATTGACTCTGTTAATAAATAATAGGACATAAATTGATTAACTATTTCATCTGTCACAGAATTATCCCACTGATCGCATATGGAGTGTTTTCAAGGTCATATAGTTGTTGTACAAGTCACAACATGAATAGAACTGTCCCTCACTCTCAGTCCTCAGTTGCCTCTTAGATGTCATAGACGGTGGTTTGCTGTTATTGCTCTTGTACCTACTTCATAGTTATTCTACTAGACGAATACTACAGTTTAACTGTAAGTATGGATTATTACAATTATTTATTATCATAATATTCTTCTGTCTAATTATGTTGTAATCCCATGAAATATTTTTTTATTGAATTTTAGAACATCGAATGACTAAACTTTGAAACGTAATTGATATAAAATACTTAAATGTTTTTCTTTCTTTTCAGATATTCCTAAGATGCCAAAATTGAAGACAAGAAGTCAGTCGTCATGCCACTTGAGCCTGTTAGTCGGTACAGGCAAGGAGCTTCCCGTATCAGAACTACCAACAGTGCGAGACATGCTGAGACTAGGGTTACTCCTTCGTGAACAAAATACAAAGGATAGAAGGAACTACACAGAGAAAGAGCTCATAAGGGACATGATTCCCCCTCTTCTGCATCAGTGGAAAAACGCTAATGTGTTATTCAAACCACCTGTACTCAATCAGTATAGAACTATTGAGCTAAAATTAACAAAGCTGTGGCACAAAGCAGTTGAAACATCACTTGGTAAAGGAAAACTAGCAAAGAAAAATAAATTTCTGCACATACTTGATACTCTTCTTGACATTTTTAACTGCCAGTGTCCCATAGAGTTGTGTTCTGAAGCCAATTGTCCTCCCTCATGCAGAAGAGAACCTCACCCTCACATTGATTGTCGCTGTCCTCGTGAGAAGAAGATCCCTGTTTTGGAGCTGGCTTTCATAAAGGCGCAGAGAACAAACGCAGGAGGCCAAGGAAGTATGCAGATTGGTTCGGCAGATTATTCAGAAACCAAAAAACAGATTGTTATTGCTAAGAAAAAAGAGAAAATCCGAGAGAGGAAAGAAAGGAAGAAAAAGGAGAGTGAAGAAGCCACCCAAAGAGATGAAGAGCTCTATCAAGAGGTTTCTCACTTCTTTGAAAGCTCTTCAGATGAACAGAAAGAAGCAACATCAGATGATAGCTCCAAAATGCCATCTGAACCTTCGCCGAAGAGAATGAAATACAACACTAAAGACATCTCAAACATTGCCCTTGCCAGTATTCGCCACCATACGGGGCTACGAGAGACTGCAGAGATTGCCACTGCCGCTTGGATAGATGCAGGCTTCATCAGCCGAGAGGATACATCCTTAGTGATAGATCATAATAAGATAAGAAGAGCACAAGAAAAAATAATGAAGGAAATATCTGATCAGCATGAAAAAGATTTGAAGGAGGAAGGTCTCTCTTGCCTTTTGTTTGATGGAAGAAGAGATGACACAAAAGTTCTCCAAGAGGTAGAGGGAATGGACAGAAAGTTTCCCGGTCTCATCAAAGAAGAACACTACTCTGTGTGTTCCGAACCTGGTGGCCGCTATTTGTTTCACTT
>JAJOZX010003043.1:505000-515000 GCA_023014485.1 Bathynomus jamesi
CGATTTAAATTTAAGTCAGAAAGCCAAGGGAAGCAACAATCGAGAATATTTAAGACAATTTCACAGAAAGATTTATGATGAAAATTGATGATTATAGTTGGATTTGTGGTTGTGATGTTCGGGATGCTCTTTTCTGCTTTCCATGCCTTCTTTTTGGTAACAGTGATTCATTCAGTAACACGGGAGTGAAAGATCTTGGCCATCTTAAAGCACTGATTAGAAAGCATAATGAAAACAAAAAACATAAGCACACCAGACAAAAAATTAGTCACCCCTAATAGCACCGATAGTAGGAAGTTCAAGGTCACACAGAGGGCGCTGATGTAGCATTGGTAAGTGACAAGTAGCGGTGACGTAGCACACAGGACCAGATCTGTTTCGTGAGGTGGTGAAGAACAAAGTGTGTGTTGGATATAGTCTGCAAAATGGGTCGTGAGGCAGACGTTACTCAGTGGCAAAAAGGAGCCATCGTGTTTGGCAGAGCCCACGGACACAAAATGTCTGAAGTAGTCCAATTTGTTGGTGTGTCAACGCGTACTGTCCAGCGAGTTTACAAAGAGTGGTGTAGATCGCAATCAACTGACAATCGACGGCGTAACTGTGGCCGGAAAACAATTCTCGACAATAGGGGCCGCCGCCATGTTTCTCGTCTAGTAACTGCAAATCGTTTTCAAACCAGAGAACAATTGCTCCCAGAAACCAATGAGGTTCTCCAACGACCAATTTCCGAACGGACATTGCGACGAGAACTGCATGCGATGGACATCTGGAGCAGGGTACCACGGAAGAGGCCGCTGTTAACAGCAAGTCACAAATTGGCACGTTATAAATGGGCTCAGAGGCACAAAAACTGGACTGCGGCAGATTGGAAACGTGTAATTTGGTCCGATGAGTCCCGTTTTTGTTTGTTCTCCAATGATGGGAGGCGACGAGTACATCGCAGGTCCAATGAAGCCTTTAATCCTGAATGCGTCGAAGGTGTTGTTCAGGCTGGAAACAGAAAGTGAAGCGCAGGAATAGACACCCACGGACTCTGGTGGAACTTCGGGACCGGCTGATGAACGAGTGGCAGCAAATCGATGTTCAGTACATGCACAACCTCGTAGAGTCTCTGCCTCGCCGGATTCGTGCGGTTATCAAGGCCAGAGGCGCCGTCACACGTTATTAGGTACATTCTGAGAGGGGTGACTAATTTTTTGTCCGGTGTGCTTATAAACAATGTGTTGGATCTTAGTGTTCTCGGTAGTGTGAATATTGCAACACAGTTAAGTCCATGACGCCATCAAAAAACACAATCAAGAAGTAGAAAAGAACAGATATACAGGGCGTCCCAAAAAAATGTATACACACTTTAACAGCTGATAGCTCAATTGATGTTTCTTTCTTTCCAAGTTAAACCCATTAGAATTAATAATGGCAGTCAGACTAAGCTTTGAACAAAGGAAATTCATTCTAAAATGCTACTGGAAGTGTGAAAACGCAGTTGAAGTGCAAAGACAGTTTAGGAGGGAGTTTCAAACAGATCCACCAACGCGACTTACCATCACTCAAATTAGAGATAAGTTTGAAGCCGATGGAACTGTTCAGAATGTCCACAAGAAGCGTTCCGGAAGACCACGGACATCGACAAGCCCCACAAAGCAAGAAAGAGTACTGGAAACGTATCACCAAAGTCCAAGAAAATCTGTGCGGCAAGCGAGTCGTGAGGTAGGAATTTCAGAATCGTCTGTCCAACGCATTTTGAAGCGCTGTCAATGGAAAAGTTACATTCCAAGATTAGTCCATGCTATTAATGAAGATGATCCGGACCGAAGAGTGGAGTATTGCGAGTGGTACTTGGCACGATGTGGATGTGGATTGGACGAAGGGGTTTCGTAGAATACCCTCCGCGTTCACCAGACCTCACACCACTAGACTTTTTGTTATGGGGATACTTAAAAGACAAAGTCTACGCTATAAAACCTGCAACAGTCGCTGAATTGAGAGCAGCCATTGAATGAGAATGCACACAAATACCAAACGAAATGTTTCGTGATGTTTGCGATTCCATTGCTTCGCGTTATCAGCAGTGCCTGGACCAGAACGGACGTCAGTTTGAAAACAGGCGTTGACAAAACAATTAAATAATGTCTGTAGATTCTATTACATTTTGAAAATGAAACGTATTTTAATAAACACTGCCTTTATAATTATTTAAAGTGTGTATACATTTTTTTGGGACGCCCTGTATATTATCAAAGGTAATTGACTGCATTAAGTTTTGCGGTGCCTTTGAACTTGCCTTAAGAGGACATGAAAACCCGGTATTTTCTTGGGACTCGTTGATTTTGTTAGTAGTTTACATAGTGCGGTAAAAGAACACACAGAATCGAATCATGTTTTCAAGGGAACTTCTAAAACCATCCAGAATGAACTGCTAGATTGTATGTCGGAAGTTGAAAAGATAATCGAAGAAATGAAAGAGGCTGATTTTGTCGCTTTAATGGCAGATGAAACTACAGACATTTCTGAATAGTATTTCGTTATGTAATCAATGGCGTGCCTACTGAAAGATTTTGGGGATTTTTCAACCCGGAAGGTCAAAGTGCAGACGCAATTTCGATTTGTATTTTGAATACAATAAATGAGATTTTTAAAGATCAACCTAACAAAATAATTGCTCAGACTTACGACTGTGCGGCTGTAATGAGTGGCGAAAGAGGTGGAGTTCAGGCAAAAATAAAGGCTATTTTTCCCACTGCACAATACATCCACTGTTATGCCCATCAATTAAATTTGGTAATGGAAAAAGCTGCTTCGCAAAATCATGCAGCTAGGGTATTCTTCTGTTGCCTGTCAGCTTTTCCTGCTTTCTTTTCAAGGTCACCACAACGGTTGTCTGCACTAGACGCAATTGTGGCACGAAGGATTCCCAGTGGTTCTGCAACCAGGTGGAACTTTAAATCGAGAACCGTCAGTGTGGTGTATGAACACAAGGACAGTTTGGTTGAGTGTTTGTTGGATTTGCAGACGTCATTAACCACCAGGACAGTTCAAGAAGCTCGTGGACTCCGTCATTATTTGGAAGATGCACAATTCCTTTTCTGGCTTTCATTTTTTCACAGAATAATGCCACATGTAGACATTTCGTATAACCAATTACAAGCAAGATTGTCTGTTTCTGTAAAAATAAAAAGTGCCGTATCCCATTTTAATTTGGCAATCAATGAAGTGAAAGATTCAATAGACATCTCTGACAGTGAAATTGCAACTACATACGTGTCATCTGGCAATAAACGATCCAAACAATCGTGCCGAAGCGCCGATGCCAAAGAAGTATGTGATCGAATTGTACAGGAGGCTCATCATCATTTTCAATCCTTGGATCATCTAGAGGCAGCAAAGTTGTTGAATTCTGTTAACTTTCAAGAATTTGCAAAACATTTTCCGGAAAATGAACTTGAAATTGCAGTTCAAAGTTATAGAATGCTGGAGAAAAGGAGACTGAAAACAGAGCTTAGCGTTTTATATGAAAGAACCGATTTCAGAAAAATTGATGGCGCAGTTCCTCTTTTGAAACTTATATTCAAAAACAATTTACAGAGTACATTCTCTGAAGTAACAAAACTTCTTAAAATTGTCATCACCACGCCAATGACAACAGCAGAACCCGAAAGATGTTTCTCCTCTCTAAAAAGAATAAAAACTTTCCTAAGAAATACTATATATATATATATATATATATATATATATATATATATATATTACACACACACACATATATATATATATATATTTTTTTTTTAACTGCAAACACGCAGTATAATTAACGTAAAGAACGACGCTTGTATAGGAGATATTCCGCGCAAGATGTGAGAGAGAGAACGAAACAAATGAAAAAATGAGGTAACCACCCGGGAATCGAACCCGGGATCTTCCGATTGCCGGTCAGATATGATCGGAAGATCCCGGGTTTGATTCCCGGGTGGTTACCTCATTTTTTCATTTGTTTCGTTCTCTCTCACATCTTGCGCGGAATATCTCCTATACAAGCGTCGTTCTTTACGTTGATATATATATATATAAAATATCAAAAAAAATTTGTTGCAGCACACAACTGTTTTAAGTCACGAGCCGCCACTGATTATAGGTTTGGTTTCAGTCTCTATTATAAGGGGTTCCAAAAAACCTTAGCCCCCCCATTTTCAGCTTACATGTTTACTTATATCGAAATAGTTTTTAGTGATTATAAAATATAAAATTCTTTATTTATTGCAGGTATTAAAATTACTCTAGCTGATAAAGTGATAATATAATGGCTTCTCAATTAATTGGTGATTCGGAGAGGCAACGTGTGATAGATCGCATACGAGCAATAACATTTCGGGAAGCTCGTGATGCTGGAGCCACCTTTATAACGGATTCATAGGTTGCCAAAAAGTTGCAAAGAAGTGAGGACTTCGTCAAAAGAAATTGGAATAAAACTTTGGATGAATGTGAAATGGATACAACCAAATCTGGGCGCCCAAATTTGCCACTCTCTCAGGAAACAAAGGACATCATTGAAAGCGGTACG
This sequence comes from Bathynomus jamesi, assembly GCA_023014485.1. Lineage (NCBI taxonomy): Eukaryota > Metazoa > Arthropoda > Malacostraca > Isopoda > Cirolanidae > Bathynomus > Bathynomus jamesi. The sequence continues at coordinate 509,556 of JAJOZX010003043.1, forward strand.
CGTAAGCGGAAAAACAGCTGTGCTAAACTTTCTAGATAGATCGAAGTGTTGAGAGGAAAGATCGTTAGTGGTGAGATCATTCGACTGTACCGTCATAGGCAGGTTTAAAGCCTTGGCATGAACTTCCAAAGCCAAGATAAACTCAACTTAACATCGATGACAGAATGTGGTTTGCCCATTATCTTCAAGACTGGGATGTGGATGATTTCATGCATTTAGCAGCTGTCTCCGATGAATTTTTTGTTTACGTAACACGTCGGCCTAACTACCAAAATGATCGAGTGGGGGCCACAACATCAGATGAAATCGATGACAATGAACATTAGCGCGAATTATTAAAAAGTCCAGACTGTGTTGGTGTGTTTGTTTTCACTGCAAAGAAGCTCATGTGGGTGCTGAAGCCAAATGGTCAGAGTTGGGATGGACAGTATATTCGTGATATTATTCTATCCCAGCATGTCATTCCTTTTCTAAGAAACCCAAACAATGTTATGGTTCTCGATCAGGTCACACTTCTGCACGATAAGGCCCCCTGCTTTAAGGCATTAGCCACTCAACAGTTGTTGCGGAACCATGAGATCGATTTCTTTGGAAGTGAAGAATGGCCAGGAAATTCTCCTGACCTGAACGTCTGTGAACACATTGGATCAGTTATAAAGGACAAGGGTGAATGTCTCTCGTTTCAAGAACCTGCAGCAAATCGATTTTCGAAGGATACAATGACGAACACATTGACACGGTAACAGTTGGCATCCCCAGCGGGATGCCAACTGTTACCGTGACCAGGATTCCACAACCGAATATATATATGTCCCCTTTACAGCGCGAGGCCGTCCCAGCCAGGAACAGTAAAACATTAGATTACAAAACTGTATATTAATATATACAAAGCAAATCAGGCTGCCTACACAAGTCATTACCCTAACCTAAACTTAACCTAAACCTACAATATTAAATACTTAAATCACTGGCACTTATAAAAAATGGGGTTTATTCAGGGCGCTTACAAACAGTTGCGAGATCTGGCTCCCAACTCCGTGTCCTCTTTTGCAGAGGACAATTCTTAGGTTACTGTTACAATATGCTGTCTCTCCAACCAAATCTAATACAAAAAATTCCTTCACAGGGAAACCTTCGATAATGTTTTTTTTTTAAATTTTGGTTGCTTGAAAGCGGACAGCTGGTCTTGAACTGGAAATTTTGGTGATTAAAGCGTGTAAAATTTAAAAGAAACAAATATTATCGAAGGTTTCCCTGTAAAGGAATTTTTTGTATTAGATTCGGTTGGAGACAGTATATTGTAACAACAGTAACCTAAGAATTGTCCTCTGCAAAAGAGGAGACGGAGTTGGGAGCCAGATCTCGCAACTGCAAGTAAGCGCCCTGAATAAACCCTATTTTTTATAAGTGCCACTGATTTAAGTATTTAATATTGTAGGTTTAAGTTTAGGTTTAGGTTCAGTTAAGTTTAGGTTCAGTTAAGTTTAAGTTAAGTTAAGTTTAGGGTAATGACTTGTGTAGGTAGCCTGATTTGCTTTGTATATATTAATATAGTTTTGTAATCTAATGTTTTACTGTTCCTGGCTGGGACGGCCTCGCGCTGTAAAAGGGACAACATATATATATATATATATATATATATATATATATATATATATATATATATATATATTCGGTTGTGGAATCCTGGTCACGGTAACAATACGAGATTTCATAAGGTTGAAATTCCCTTCGTTTGCCTTTTTTGTTTTTCAAATCTATCAGAAAACGAGGTTTCATAAGGTACATTTTCTCTTCTTTCGGGGGATCAAGTAGAGTGTGGTCACCCACCGTGAGAAAAAAGGAAAAAAGTCGGTCGAATAGCGGACATATAAGTTTTATTAATACTTTTTCTTTTACAGATCTTTCGTCGGTAGCTTAATTATATATTCATCTAGTATAAATTTGTTACAAGAACCTGTTTCTGCGTTTCAAGAACATTTTTGCGGTTTGCGCAGGTGACGGTACAATAAGCACGCGGTAGACCTACGTTGTAATTTATTAATCTCCAAACGCTTGTTTTTTTTTTTGTTTTTTAACTAATTAAGAGCATGGCACCCCCGTCAAGTACTTGCAGTCGCTGTGAAAGGAAATTTGCCGCTTACGCGTTTGCAATGGCTAATAATAATGAACAGTTAGTTTGCAGGTGGTGCTCAAGCATGGAAGTCCTGAGGAACGAGTTAGAACGTGAGAGGGAGGCTAGAGTGAGGCTTGAAGAAAGCGTGATGCTCCTGACGGCAAAATTAGAATCCCTTAAGACTCCCTCCTGCCTCAGTTTGTACTAATAATATAAGTAGTACTAACAGCCCTCTCTCTTCCCCTAGTTCCCAACCCTTCGTTAGAGTGCGTAATGGAGCACCATTGAGAAAACCTAAGTCTTGTCTACCAGTAATAAGAAACAATAAGTTTCCTGTTTTAGGTTTCGAAGATGCTGATGAGCCGGAAATACGACTCGTTGGCTATTCCATTGTTCAAGGGCAGCTCGAGGAATTCTGTGGGAGAAACCCTCGTCGTAGGCGCCGTTACTGCTACCCTGGTGCAAGGGTGGAGGATATAACATAGTGTTGACCATTTTACAGACGGTACCTCTGAGGACACACCGTGTTATTCATGTCGATACTAATAACGTTTTAAATTCTAGATCGGAAGAACTGCTGGCTAGGTACAGGGACTTACTAGAGCGACTAAAGGAAAAAACTAATAAGATTGTTTTAACAGGTATACTTCCTCGAATTATCCAACGTAGCGGTTTCTACAGCAAGGCGACCTATATCAACAGTAACCTAAAGTCTCTTTGCCAACAGGAAGGAGTGCATTTTGAGAATTTTTGGAACAGTTTCTACGGCAGGAGGGACTTGTTCCTCGGAGATGGACTTCATCTTAATGACGTTGGAGCTGCGCGTTTAGGAAGACTTTCATAATACTGTCTCTTCTTTTCAGGCTGCCGTAACTCGAACGGTTCCAGCGTAAATTCCACAAATTTCCCCTGCGCTCGCGAAGGTGTCGCAATTACAAACAATTTGAAGGTTCTATCCTTAAATGCTCGTAGCTTACGAAATAAAATAAACGAATTTTTTTCTTTAATTGCTTGTAAAGACTGATTTAATTGCGATAAATGAATCGTGGCTTAGCACTGAAACACGTGACTTTGTAGGGGAGTATCAAATTAGAGGTTATAGACTTTTTGTTAAAAAGAGAATAGGTAGGCGAGGAGGCGGTGTTATGTTGTATATCAAAGATAATATTGCGAACGTTATAGAAGTAAAGCATACAATTCCAGAACCGATAGATTCGACTACAGCAGAACTTAAATTCAACGATTTCATATAGGCCCCCTAATCAAACAGCTGATACGGACGAAGCGTTATATCGTGAACTACAGAGAATAATAGGTAATGAGCAGGCTTTAGTTATGGGTGACTTTAATTGCGCCAACGTGAATTACGATACAATGCAGGGAGATGCGGAAGGTAATCGTTTAGTTAATTTTCTCGAGGATAGCTTTCTTAGTCAAAAGGTTGGGGAACCTACGAGGTTGGACAGTATTTTAGATTTAGTAATAACTACGGATGATAGGCTAATTACTGATCTTCAAGTAATAGAACCGTTAAGCAATAGCGATCACAATATGGTAGAGTTTGTCCTCTCAGTAAGTCACTCGAAACCAACTAACTCGACTAAAATTCCTAACTTCCAGCACGCAGACTTTTGTAAATTTCGAATAAATTGTCACACGTCAATTGGGAAAACGTGATGGGGAACTCCAACGCAAAACTAATGTGGGAATCGTTCGAAACAGTATTTAGGACTATAAATGAGGAATGTGTACCGTACAAAATTAAGCGTGCGAAAGTAAACAACAAGCCCTTGTGGTTTACTTCTAGAGTAGGAGACATTATAAAGAGTAGAGATAGGGCTTATAGGCAACATAAGTGCGATAAAACAATTTGTTGTTACGAAACAACTACTCTCTGAGGCGTGAAGCGAAAAGTGTAATAAAAAAGTCCAAGCGCGAATTTGAAATCTCCATAGCTCGTGACGGTAAAGAAAACCCCAAGCGATTCTTTCAATACGTCAATAATAGAAATCCAGTAAAAAGTGTCTTGGGTCCATTGAAAAATGTAAACGGAGATCTAGTTTCTGAAAACAAGGAAATGGCTACCTTGCTAAACGAATTTTTTACGTCAGTTTTTACTATAGAAGATGTAACGAATATCCCTACGGTCATAGACATAATACCTTTTGATAATGGTAATATTTTGGATAATATTGTCGTTAGTGAAGGGGAGGTAATGCGCTATATTGATAAAATGAAAACGCGTAAATCACCGGGTCCGGATTCCATATATCCCATACAACTAAAAGAATTAAAAGATAGCATTGTTGTGCCGCTAACAAAGATTTTTAATGCGTCTATTTCTGAGGGGTGCGTACCAGATAATTTCAAGTTAGCAAACGTAACACCTATCTTTAAGAAAGGCGATAAAGGTGCGGCGGGAAATTATAGGCCAATCAGTTTAACGTCTGTTGTAGGTAAGCTACTGGAATCAATAATTAGGGATCGTATAGTCGAACACTTAGAATTCCATAAGCTAGTTAGAAATACGCAGCACGGATTTAGGCGAAACAAATCTTGCTTAACTAATCTTTTAGAATTTTTCCAAAGCGTGGTTGACGTTTACGATAGACATCGGGCGGTTGATGTAGTGTATTTAGATTTTCAAAAAGCGTTTGACACCGTGCCGCACAAAAGACTCATTGAAAAAACTAAGGCTCATGGAATCAGGGGTGTAGTAATAAATTGGCTAGAAGAGTGGTTGCGAGGTAGGAAACAGAGGGTGGTCGTTGATGGAGCGGAGTCGTGTTGGGCTAATGTAGCGAGTGGCGTTCCTCAGGGTTCTGTATTGGGCCCCTTGCTTTTTCTTATATATATTAACGATTTAGATGTCGGCCTAGTCAGTACAGTTTCAAAGTTTGCGGATGACACGAAGCTGGGTGGTAGGGCGATTAATGACGAAGATAGAGGTAAAATTCAGGAAGATCTGAATAAAATCGTTGATTGGTCAGTCACATGGCAAATGAGATTTAACGTGATAAGTGCAAAATTTTGCATATAGGTTCGCGTAACGGTAATTTTGCGTATAGTATGTCAGGGAAAGATTTAACAAGCGTAGAGCAGGAAAAAGATTTAGGAGTTATAGTCACTAGTGATTTAAAAGTAGCGAAACAAAGTACAGCAGCGGTCAATAAGGCGAACAAAGTGTTAGGTTTTATAGCTCGAAATTTTGAGTACAAATCGCGCGATATTATAGTTCCACTTTATAAATCATTAGTTAGACCCCATTTGGAGTACGCGGTCCAATTTTGGAATCCGCATATGCGCAAAGATATAGACAAAATCGAAAG
>JAJOZX010003043.1:520000-525000 GCA_023014485.1 Bathynomus jamesi
TAAATATAAATTGAAAAAATTACAAATAATACAACTACACATGTATACCGCATAACCAAATATATATACATACATATATACACACACACACACACATATATATTATATATATACACATACAAGCTTGACCTTCGCGAAATGAGAAATCATCACGCAGAACCTTTGTGAGGTTGTAAGGTAAGGTACATACACATATATACATATATATATACACATATATATACACATACATACATACATACATACATATACATATACACACATACATACATACATATACACACATATACATACACACACATTTAACTGCAATGACCACACACATACTCACATACACATACATACATACACATACACGCATACAGCAAAAATTGAAAAATAAAATTGTAAGAGAAACCTACAGATTTATAAGGAAACAAAGACAAAAACAAATTTTTACCAAAGATTTAACAACCTGCCCTTTTTGTTTAAATCCATTCTGAAGGAATTCAGAGCAACGGGATCGAGTTGAACAGACCTTTACTCATGTTAAGGTTATTTGTAAGTTGAATTATAGCCGACTCAAGAATATTCTATTAACAATGTTGCTAGAGTGAAACAAAACTGAAGCATTATTCCAATCAATACAATGGGATAACTCTGACAAATGGACAAAAAAGGGCACTGGACAACTGTCCCGTTCTAACGGAATATTGATGCTGTTTTACACGCGTTTGCAAATCCTTTCCCGTCTGACCTATGTAAAAGGAATCACATTGCTTACACCCAATTTTATAGATAATGCCTAAATTATTGGTAGGGCTATTTTTTACTATGATGTTTTTCACAATATTGTTATATGAAAAAACTACACTGATATCCAAAAGTTTAAGTACATTAGCAATGCCTAAGAAGCCCGGGAAAAATGGAAGTACTAAAATATTCTTTGACAAGGTGCGAGTGTATTATTCACACGATAGAAGGTTCGTTTAGCTTATTAAGACAAGATTCCATGAACGCAGATGGGTAACACAACTCACTTCCAATACCGTTGATATTTTCCAATTCGGCATCGATGTATTCCGGACTGGCGATCCTAAGAGCGCGGAAGAAACATTGAGGAAAATATGGCCTTTTTAATAGGGGTGTCATGTCCAGAGTAAAAGTGTACGTAGGACAAATTGTTTGTTTTTTCCGATAGATACTAAACTTAAAACCCGGGCTATCCCTATGAACACGCACATCCAAAAACGGGATTGAGTTGTCTTGTTCCATTCTAAAGTAAATTTAATAGAGGGGACTTGGTCATTTAACTGAAGGAGGAAGTCATCCAGATCACGATTCATGGGCCAGATACAAAAAATATCGTCGACGTACCGCAACCAAGGGATGCAACCCCAGGATTCTCGGAATGTAAGTAATTTCAAAAAACTCCATATAAATATTGGAGAGAAGGGGCGACAAAGGGTTGCCCATGGCCATCCCAAAAACTGTTGATAATGCTCGCCATTGAAAGTGAATTTACAATCCTTGATACAAAGCTTAATAAGTTCCAAAACAGTGTGTGCAGGTAATGGTAAATCATAGTTATGTAATTCGCGGGCGAGAAAGTCAAGCATATCATCAATCGGCACTTTGTGAACAATGAACAAACGTCGAAACTGATCAATCTATCGTTGGTATTAATGCGAACATTATTCAATTTTTCAGTGATCCATGGAATTTTTTACGTGTGAATCCGAGACAGTTCCAAGAATGGGGACAAAACATAACAAGCCATTTGGAGAGTTTATAGGTAATAGAGCCCACCGAGCTAATAATAGGGCGCATAGGGTTACCGGTTTGTGGGTTTTAATAAGACCATAAAGGTAAGGCAGAGCAGGTGAAGTGGACAAAAAAAGGGGAATTAAGTCCTTATGATCTTTGAGAATGCGTTTCAAGCCACTATTGAATGATTTGATGACATCATCCTGCGGGTTCTTCCTAAGTTTCACGTATGTGGCGGGGTCCTGAAGCAGCTCATTCATCTTTCCAATGTAATCCACTTTGTCCATAATGACTAAGGTGTTAGCCTTGTCTGCTTTAGTAATATGGAGCTCACTATCTTTTTTTAATTGTGAAAGGCTATTGCGGAAACGTTTAGGAAAGTTATCTTCGTAAGAAATATTCGCAGCACCATAGACAAGGCCTTTAACTATGTTAACCAAAAACTGAGGAAAGTTACACTGTTTTTCAAAACAAGCAAGACTATGACAAATTTGTAAAGCAGTAGGTTTTTTAACAATATAAAAGGACATACCAATTCCTTTTACATAGGTCAGACGGGAAAGGATTTGCAAACGCGTGTAAAACAGCATCAATATTCCGTTAGAACGGGACAGTTGTCCAGTGCTCTTTTTGTCCATTTGTCAGAGTTATCCCATTGTATTGATTGGAATAATGCTTCAGTTTTGTTTCACTCTAGCAACATTGTTAATATAAATATTCTTGAGTCGGCTATAATTCAACTTACAAATAACCTTAACATGAGTAAAGGTCTGTTTCAACTCAATCCCGTTGCTCTGAATTCCTTCAGAATGGATTTAAACAAAAAGGGCAGGTTGTTAAATCTTTGGTAAAAATTTGTTTTTGTCTTTGTTTCCTTATAAATCTGTAGGTTTCTCTTACAATTTTATTTTTCAATTTTTTGCTGTATGCGTGTATGTGTATGTATGTATGTGTATGTGAGTATGTGTGTGGTCATTGCAGTTAAATGTGTGTGTATGTATATGTGTGTATATGTATGTATGTATGTGTGTATATGTATATGTATGTATGTATGTATGTGTATATTATATGTGTATATATATATATATATATGTATATATGTGTATGTACCTTACCTTACAACCTCACAAAGGTTCTGCGTGATGATTTCTCATTTCGCGAAGGTCAAGCTTGTATGTGTATATATATATATGTGTGTGTGTGTGGTGTGTGTATATATGTATGTATATGTATACATATATATTTGGTTATGCGGGTATACATGTGTAGTTGTATTATTGTAATTTTTTTCAATTTATATTTATTTTTATTTCTTTATTCTTTTGCGACCTACCGTTTTTTCAGACAATAATTATAAAAACAAATCTTTGGTAATTTTTTCCCTTATGCATATATATATATATATATATATTCTGTATATATTGCGTTTATATTTCGTATATATTTTTGTGGTTCTTTATATATCATCTAGGCATCATTTTGTTTTCCAATTTATATTTACTTGTACTTTTTTATTCGTTTGTGACTATAATATGCATGATTCAGACAATAACTAAAAAACCTTTGGTAATTTTTTTCCCTTATAAATTGGTGTGCCTCTCTTAAAATTTATTTTTCAATTTATTATTATTATTTTTTATTATTTTTTAATTTTTTTTTTTTTTATTTCTTTATTTCTTTGTGACATATATATCAATTTGGCATCATCTATTAAATTGATTGTAAACTTCCCTTTTGAGCTTGAATTTGTAGACTCCACTTACAATTTTTGGTTTTTTTTTATCTGTTGGTTTATTTCTTTATGGTTATTTAGGCTGTGACATATATATCATCAAGGCACTTTTTATATTTATATTTATTTTTATTTCTTTATTCTTTTGTGACCTGTTCCATAAACAAGCCATTTGAATTTATATTGAAGGTCGGCCAAAGTGCTAAAAGTGTCATTTTCCCATACAAATGTGTTTATCCTCTCACAATTTTTCTTTACTTACTATATATATGTATATGTGTATGTGTGTGTGTATGTATATATATATATATATATATATATATATATATATATATATTTGTGGTTTTTTATTTGCCGATTTATTTATGGTTATTTAGGCTGTGACATATATCACTAGGCACATTTTGTAATTAATTTTTTCTCAATTTATATTTATATTTATTTCTTTATTCTTTTGTGACCTGTTTCATAAACAAGCCATTTGAATTTATATTGAATGTCGGCTGAAGTGCTAAAAGTGTCAATCTCCCATACAAATGTTTGCTCCTCCCACAATTTTTCTATGCTTACTATATATATGTATAATATATTATATGTATATGGTATATATATATATATATATATACAGTGTCCCAGAACCATGTATACATTTTTAAAAAACTTATAACAGGCGAACCCACTAACGGATTCAGATGATTTTTATTTCTTTTTATAGGTAAAATATACAACATCGAAATAATAGATAGTTTAATTTGTTTTAAACACGTAAGTGTTCGAAATGTCGACCATTGACATCAATGCACCACTGCGCTCTTTGATTCACTGATTGGCAGACTTCAACAAAAATGTTTGTAGGGATATTTCTACGCGCTTCTTCAACTGTGCTCTTTAGTTGTTCAAGTGATGAGGGTCTTCTGCTGTATACTTCATTTTTCAAATGACCCCATAAAAAAAAGTCAAGTGGGTTCAAATCTGGTGAACGTGGTGGATACTCGATACTACCTCGTCGTCCGATCCACCGATAATGAAATGTTTCATCAAGGCAGTTCCTGACATCCTGATGGTAATGAGGAGGTGCTCCATCTTGTTGAAAGTAAATGTCCTCATCTCCGTATAACTGTCGAATTGCAGGAAAACCTTTTCCCCGAAGCATGTTGAGGTAGCTATGACCAGTAACTGTACCATCGAAAAAGAATGGACCAACCAAACCTTTGGAAGAAAAACCACACCAGACAGTTATACCCGGTAAATTTACATGTCGTTCCACATAAATGTGTGGATTTTCTTGTGACCACTATGTGCAATTATGACGATTAATTAGACCATTCAACTTAAATGTAGCCTCATCAGACCACACAATTTTGTCCGCAAATTGGCCATCTTCTGTGTTTTTTACTCGAAACCATTCGCAAAACTGGATTCTGCGATCCGGATCATCCTCATTCAAGGCATGTAATAATCTCGGGATGTAAGATTTCCATTTAGCATTCTTCAGAATTCTGTGGACACTTGTCTTACTTTT
>JAJOZX010003043.1:535000-545000 GCA_023014485.1 Bathynomus jamesi
ACGCTGCACACTGAGGAGGAGCGTGCGAGGAGACAGGAAGCGGAAAGGAGCCGCCGGCAAGATGATGAAAGGGCGAACAGAGAGAGCCGAGAAGAACTCGTCGAACTGGCATCGAGCTCCAGCTCAGGTGCAAGCAGCCCGACTCGGTCACCGACACGGCGTCGTCGCCGAGAAGAAGAGGAAGAGCTCTCTCTCCCGGGCCCGTCCACGTCGAATGCAGAAGCATCTACGACCCCTTTACCACCCAAGCGATTCCGCGCGTCGAAAAAGATGATCACCCCTGATCTCTCCGCAGCGATGGATCGGACGAAACTTACCGACCGAGAAGGTGTTTTTTTGCTGTCGGCGGCTGCGAGGAGCTTGGGCCACGACCCTGAGGAGCTGGTCTTGAACCGCGAATCCTCCCGCCGCGACCGAGCAAAGTTCCGTGCTATGGCAGCAGCGGAAATGAAGGCAGCCTTCCATCCTACTGTGCCGCTGACCGTTCACTGGGACGGGAAAATCGTACCAGCGGCTGACGGAGGCCCTGCTGAAGATCGCCTTCCAGTTCTGGTGTCTGGGGAGAACGTCGACAAGCTTCTGGCTGTGCCCAGCCTCCCCGACGGCACCGGCCGCGCCATGGCGGAAGCCGTCCTCTCTGCCCTCGAGGATTGGGACATCAAGGGACGGATCTGTGCCCTCTCTTTTGACACCACCGCCTCAAACACAGGACTCTCAGGAGGAGCTTGCTATATCATTGAGCAGAAACTCGAGAAGACAGTGCTTCATTTGGCTTGCCGCCACCACATCCACGAACTGGTGTGCGAGAAGGCATTCACGGCGTGCCTCGGTCCCTCTACTGGTCCTGACATCCTCCTGTTCAAACGATTCGCCGCCCAGTGGGACTTCATCGATCAAACCAAAGCGAAGCCCTTCGAGGATGGAACCATGCCGCAGCACCTGAAGGACGCCCGCGACGACCTGCTGATCGAATTCAGCCGCCTCCTCGACGGTCAACATCCACGTGATGACTACAGGGAACTTCTGGAGCTCTCTGTAATTGTGCTGGGCGGTCCGAACAAGCGGGGTGCCCGGTTCGCTCGTCCCGGCGCCTTCCATCGCGCGCGCTGGATGGCAAAAGTCATCTATGCCATCAAACTGTTCCTGTTCCGGGAACAGTTTCAGATGTCGTCAGGCGAAGCGGCTGGAATCCGGCGATTCACCATCTTCGCCGTGTCCATCTACGTGACGGCCTGGTACAAAGCGCCGCTCCCGGCAACGGCCCCAGCCGCGGACCTCGCGCTGCTCAAGGCCCTCGTCTATTATCCGGACTCAGCGGTGGCCAAGGCGACGGCGACAGTCTTCGCCAGGCACCTATGGTACTTGAGCGAGCGCCTCGTCACCCTGGCCATCTTCGACGAGGGTATCGACTTGGCGACAAAGCGGGAGATGATTAAAGCGATGGAAGAAGAGGAAGGATCGGAGGATCCCCCGCGGCGTATCAATGTGGACCTGTCCACCGCCTCAATCGCCAACAATACATTGGCCAAGTTCACAACGACTACATCAAAGGAGTTCTTCAAGGTTCTGGACATCAGCACCGCCTTCCTGCTCAAGGATCCGGAGGAGTGGCGGACGGACCCAGCCTTCATCGCCGCATCCCGCCGAGTCCAGGCCCTTCAAGTTGTCAATGACTTCGCGGAGCGCGGGGTGGCGTTGATGCAGTCTTTCAACCTGGCCCTTACCAAGAGTGAAGACCAAAGGCAGTTCCTCTTACAAGTGGTCGAGAAGCACCGCTGTGACTTCCCAACCGCCCGCAAGTCCACCGTGACCTCTGCAAAGTAGGCAACAATGAGAGGGAGATGGGCGCCCATGATACCCCCCCCCCTTGAGGGGCTAATACTCGAGTTGAGGGGGACCTAGAGTTGAAAGTATGAAGTCCAGTTATATGTTTTAGGTCAAGATTAGTAGCTTGAACAAACTAGAAGTGATATTTTATTTGCTAGAGGCATAGAACATCATGATCTAAAATTTCTACTTTTCGAGAAAATATACAAACTTTGACCGTATTGAGGCAGTTCTAAATATTGTTTTATTTCAAAAATATTTTACACACGATATTTTTGACAAAATGGAACCAGAAACGCGCCCGTCCCGATAAAAATTCAAACTTTCGAAAATAAGTGTCACCCTAATATATATATATATATATATATATATATATATATATATATATATATTAGTGATGGGACGATTAATTGGAATCGGAATCGAGCATTTTTCAGGAATCGAGAGAATTGTACCATGATTTCCGATTCTTAAAACGATTCTTGAATACAAATAAATTCTTACTTATTCACTTATTTATTTGCATTTTGTAGGCTAAGGAGTAAGGATTGCTTTTTGAGTAAAAGGATTTTTTTAAACTTTTAATTGAACCAGTTTTGCAATGTAAACTTTAAAATTTAAATGAAAGAGGATAACAAATTTTATTTTTATTGTATTGTAGCTATACATTAAAACATGTATATCCGGAATCGGAATCGAGAATCGTATCGGAATCGGAATCGTTAAAAATTTTGTATCGTCCCATCACTTATATATATATATATATTATATATGTTTGTGTGTATGTATGTTATTTATTTATTTTTTTTCTTTCTGTAACCTATATATAGGCCGTAACCTTTTATGTACTTCAGTGTTCCTGAGGATGTCATTAGACGAAAGCGCTTGAGCACCTTTTTGTGTTTCCTTTCCTTCGTGGTTTTATTCATATATATATATATATATATATATATATATGTACACAATATATATATATATACACACATGTATATATACACATGTATATATACACATATATATATACACATATATATATACACATATATATATTATATATATATATATATGTATATATGTATATGTATATATATATATATATATATATATATATATATGTATATATATACACACACACATATATATATATATATATATACACACATATATATATATATATGTTAACCCCTCCGTCTATGGCCCTGAGTCGGTTCGGAATCGACGGGGGTTCTGGTTAGGAGGCAAGCAACGGATATTTCTTCTATAACATTCTAATTCTTTTCGGTCGCCTCTTGTTAAACTCTTGGCTACAGACTCGCCAGACTGTTATGCCAATATCTTCTATGGTGCTTGGGTTGTCTCTTTCTCTCGCTTTATGGGTCGAGAATTATTAATTCTTCTCTTGCTATAATACTCTGATACTTTCTCTTATACTAAAATTATCGACTTAACTAAGTTCTTCTGAAGAGAGCACCGTGACCGGACAGCTCATACCAGGACAACACATACCCGGACAACTCAGACCCGGACAACTCATACCTAGGACAACTCATACCTAGGACAACTCATACTCTCTTCAACAATTACCACCCCAATGTTGATCTTTTCATCTATATCCACCCCGAAAGTTTAAACTCTGCAAATTAACCAAAATAAGATAAGAAAACAATAACAACAAATTTATTATTTATTGCAAACATATAATAAATAGAGAACCATTATTTACATAAGATAAAATTTGAATGCCCGGTTAGGTCAACTGTACGCCCTTGACGATTGGTTAGGTTTAGTCGTGATGTTTTCGTTAGTTTTAACGAAAATATCACGACTAAACCTAACCAATCGTCAAGGGCGTACAGTTGACCTAACTGGGCATTCAATGAACCCAATGGTTCCCTGAGTTTTTTATGATACACACAGACCGTGCATGGAACAAGGAACTCTTCTGGGATAATTAAATCCACTATAGTCCGAATAAGTAATGGTAAATGACAAATACCATAGTTTTTCTTTTTCATGATGCAAGCCCGACGTGGGCAACGGGTCTCTCGCAAAGAGGTCCCATAAATATAGCTTCCCTCACCAGTTATCTGCAAAGCAGAGAGGATCCAGCTTTGGGACATGGATCTAGGGTTTAAAGCAGCCTAGCCCCACTACATTTAGAACCTCAATATAAGTAAAAGACTCGTTGCCCCTTTTTCTTTGATTTATTCAATCCGACGTGAATGCAACGAGTCTTTTACTTATATTGAGGTTCTAAATGTAGTGGGGCTAGGCTGCTTTAAACCCTAGATCCATGTCCCAAAGCTGGATCCTCTCTGCTTTGCAGATAGCTGGTGAGGGAAGCTATATCTATGGGACCTCTTTGCGAGAGACCCGTTGCCCACGTCGGGCTTGCATCATGAAAAAGAAAAACTATGGTATTTGTCATTTACCATTACTTATTCAGACTATAGTGGATTTAATTATCCCAGAAGAGTTCCTTGTTCCATGCACGGTCTGTGTGTATCATATATATATATATATATATATATATATATATATATATATATATAATATATATATATACTGTATATAACTTGCATGAATTTTAAATGTTTAAATTTAATTTTTAATTTTACAAAATAAATGTTTTCATTTCAAAATGTTTTCATTAATAACTTGCATGAATTCTAAATGTTTAAATTTAATTTTTAATTTTACAAAATAAATGTTTTCATTCATTTTTTTTCTTTTTCTGGTCCTATGTATGAGTTGTCCTAGGTATGAGTTGTCCTAGGTATGAGTTGTCCTAGGTATGAGTTGTCCTAGGTATGAGTTGTCCTAGGTATGAGCTGTCCTAGAACCAGAGAGCACGGCTCGAAGGGAAAAATAAAAAGTTTCTCTTACATTTAGTTTACTTCTCAAAATGTACAGGTACTGCTCTGAATTTACAGGGGTAGAGGTTCGACCTCTTTCGACCATGGCTCAGGCCGGAATCTAAAAATATTAAGAAGGCAAGGGGCCTCTGCCCCCTCCCCGCAGCAAGGCTGCTAACAAAGTCTTGAAGTGACTTAATCAAGAAGTCTAATGAAGAAGTCCAATGAAGAAGTGCAATGAAGAAGTCTAATTAAGAAGTCTAAATCGAAATTCTATCCAAAACCTCGCTTAGGCGATTTTGGTTTCTTAAGTAAAAATGAACATTCAACATAAAACTATAAGAACATAAGTACTGCATGAAGACAATGAATCCATATAATGATGGTATAGGAATTGTTCATTGTTCACTTTTTAGTTATATATACATATATATATACATATATATATACACCTATATATACACACATATGGGTTCGATTCCCAGGCGGTTCGCCTCATTTTTCATTATTTCGTTATCTCTCCTCCTCGTGTGCAGAAACGTTCCTTAATACTTATGTCGTTTCTATTCATATATATATGTAAAAAGTGAACAATGAACAATTCCTACACCATCATTATATGAATTCATTGTCTTCATGCAGAACTTATGTTCGTCTAGTTTTATGTTGAATGTTCATTTTTACATAAGAGACCAAAATCGCCTAAGCGAGTTTTGGATAGAATTTCGATTTGTACGTCTTTATTCATTCCTGTATTTTTTCTAATTCATCTTTCTAATAATGACTTATACACTATGACGTCATAAAATAACTTTATTCTCTTTACGTTTCCCACTTCTTATAATCTTCCTAATAATGATTGTACTATACGTAAAAATTCAATAACTATGACGTCACATTTTCCCTTCATCATATATCTAGTATCCAATGTATGAAAATTCTTTAACATCATGCTAAGACGAAACACACTATAGAAGTCATTATTTATATGTTATGTAGTATAAACATTATGATTCAACCATACTCATTCTTACATTCATGTTCTTTCTTGACCGCTATCCTTTATTAATTTTATTACTTATTCATTCATCTACCTATTGTCTACTTATGCCCTATCAACTTATCAGTCTATGTTTACTCGTGTTAATTTGTGAGGCGCGAAACTTTAGGTTCGTTCGAAAACGCGAAAATACGTTCTCGTATTATTTATTTCATTTTTATTTGTAATATGACCTCCCGAGGTGAACTCGAACAAATGCTTAGTAAGATAGAATTCCGCTCACTACAACAGATTCGAGCGCCTCAAAGATAAAAATACCTCCGTTCGCTCTGATTTCAAATTCATAACATATTATAACATATTATGTATATAAATCCAAACCATATGTGCCCCATGTACTTTGTATTATATTTCTAACATCTTAATTGTCTATTAATATGAAACACTGTAAAAACAAAACAAAGTTAGAGTAACTGTTTAATTGTAATTAACTGTAATACTTGATTTAATATAATGTAATGTACTTCAATGAAACTGTAATTGAATGTAATGATTCAATTTATCATGTAAGAATGTACTTTAAAATGGAAGTGTAATTAAACAAGTGAATATGAATTAATTGGTAATTGTAATCGTAATTGTAATGAACCAAAATTAATACGTACTCAGTCGTGTACTCAATTTGTACTTGTGTACTATCACGAAATGATATCGCCTTCAAAAATGTAGACTCGGCGAAAAAATACAAATTAGTTTTTATTTTATTTTTTTAAAATTTTTATTTGCAATCATTTAAAACATCTGATCATGTGTTTAAAAAAAAGGGGGGAACTTAACCTTCGACTGTCTCCCCCAAACATTTAGGCTATATTATACATATACTTGTAAAATTACGCCACTTCTTCTACCACTTCATCAAGCTACTTCATTTAAGGCTCTTCTGCATTAGACTTCTTCATCAGAGAACTTCATTACGAGACTCTTCTTTGGACTGCAGCCTCGCTGCGGGGAGGGGGCAGAGCCCCCTTGCCCCTTAACAAGAACGCCTCGTCTATACGAGACACCCCAGACCCTTGCCAGGATAAGAAGATGATATGGGGTCAAAAGCTGGCGACCCTATACCAGGATAAACACATAGAAGAAGGAAGATAACAAGACTGGACCCTTTAACCAGGATCTTCACGACTCCAGGATTCTTCCAGTCTTCCAGACCCTTTAACAGGATAAGATGATGATTTTACGAAGAATATTTATAAAAAGACGATTTTTAACAAGAAGATTTTTAAGAAGAAGATTTTAAGAAGAAGATTTTAAGAAGAGGCCACTCTTTGGCCAAGATAGAAATTACCCTGCACCAGGATAACAAGATTATTTTAAGAAGAAGATTTTAAGAAGAGGCCACTCTTTGGCCAAGATAGAAATTACCCTGCATCAGGATAAAACCAGTTGACCGGCGTGTCACGACTTCTAGTTCGTAACATCCACCCTTGAACCGGTGCGTCACGACTCCAAGTTCTTCACGCCTAGTTTTCATCCAGGAACAAGTAGCCAGCAAGACGTCTTCAGGACACGTCTCAAGGATTTCCCCATAGAAAATTTTGTTAAGTACATTTTGTTTTCTTAAGTAATTTATAAACATTTGAAAAGTCCCTATTATTAAGTTAATAATGAATATTAAGTCAGAATTCACAAGAAACAGTGAACATTCCATACACCAGTGATACATTTGTTTTTATTGAAACTAATTTCAAAGAGAGTTATATTCGAAGTCAGAGAGTTATATTCGAAGTCAGAGAGTTATATTCGAAGTCAGAGAGTTATATTCGAAGTCAGAGAGTTATATTCGAAGTCAGAGAGTTATATTCGAAGTCAGAGAGTTATATTCGAAGTCAGAGAGTTATATTCGAAGTCAGAGAGTTATATTCGAAGTCAGAGAGTTATATTCGAAGTCAGAGAGTTATATTCGAAGTCAGAGAGTTATATTCGAAGTCAGAGAGTTATATTCGAAGTCAGAGAGTTATATTCGAAGTCAGAGAGTTATATTCGAAGTCAGAGAGTTATATTCGAAGTCAGAGAGTTATATTCGAAGTCAGAGAGTTATATTCGAAGTCAGAGAGTTATATTCGAAGTCAGAGAGTTATATTCGAAGTCAGAGAGTTATATTCGAAGTCAGAGAGTTATATTCGAAGTCAGAGAGTTATATTCGAAGTCAGAGAGTTATATTCGAAGTCAGAGAGTTATATTCGAAGTCAGAGAGTTATATTCGAAGTCAGAGAGTTATATTCGAAGTCAGAGAGTTATATTCGAAGTCAGTGTGTTTTATTCGAAGTCAGTGTGTTTTATTCGAAGTCAGAGTGTTTTATTCGAAGTCAGAGTGTTTTATTCGAAGTCAGAGTGTTTTATTCGAAGTCAGAGTGTTTTATTCGAAGTCAGAGTGTTTTATTCGAAGTCAGAGTGTTTTATTCGAAGTCAGAGTGTTTTATTCGAAGTCAGAGTGTTTTATTCGAAGTCAGAGTGTTTTATTCGAAGTCAGATGTTTTATTCGAAGTCAGAGTGTTTTATTCGAAGTCAGAGTGTTTTATTCGAAGTCAGAGTGTTTTATTCGAAGTTAGAGAGTTCAAGTCAGTTAGTTTTTAAGTCGAAGTTAGTTTTCAAGTCCCAAGTTTTCAATGCAGTCAATTGAATTCAACCTTTTTGTGTTGTTCAAGAGAATTTAATTTAAGAAAAATTTAATTTAAGAATTTACTTCAACCTTTTTTTTTGTTGTAAAAGAGAATTAAATTCAACCAGAATTGACCGTTTGTGTCTTTAGTTAACCTTTTTTTTTTTTTTGTGAGAAGAAAATTGACCTATCTGTCTTTTCTTTTCATGCCATTGTTACGTATATAAATATATAGGTAAAATGACATTTTATTATTTGTAACAAACCCGTTTTTACAAAGGTTGTAACGATTTTGGTAATTATTGAATGTATATGAGGAACATGCCGTCCCTCCGTTTGTTGAACTTTCTTAATTTTTGTTCTAAGTAGTGTGACAAGCAATCTTTTAAAAAGAGCAAAGTGCTCACGAAAGATGTATAGTCAATTTCAGATTTATATCCCCCGCTTAGTCACTCAATTCCCCCGAATGTAGTACTCCAAACTTTGTTTTTTATTTTATTTTAACACCCCAACCCCAGTTGAACCCAGTGTCGACCAAAACCGTTTTTACAAAAGTTTTTAACGAGTTTTATAATTATTTTGATTAATATGATAACAGAAATAGCGTAACAATTAATCGATCATGTACCTAATTTATCCTGCTCTGTACGATCGGGAAATTTACCCGTATGACCGCACATACCCTAAATTTCAGTCATTTAAATTTTAATAAAACTTCTACACAATAAAACAGATGTATTTGTCTATATGCAAACAAGTTTTCAGATTAAAAAAATCAAATAATTCAAATTCTATCAACATTCAACGAAAGAGTATAATTTTTCTACTTAACATGCAAAAAATTATTAAACCTTTTTAATATTTTTTTTTATATAAAAATAATTTTTAATGTAAAATTTAATTGAAATTATTAAAAGAAAAGGATCATATGTAGAATTCGGACCCCAGCCTTTTTTAGTTAGCTTTATAAGGCTAACTAACGAAAATATCACGACCTAACCTAACCAATCGTTAGGTTAACTGTACGCCCTTGACGATTGGTTAGGATAGGTCATGATATTTTCGTTAGTTAGCCTTATAAAGCTAACTAAAAAAGGCTGGGGTCCGAATTCTACATATGATCCAAAGAAAAGATTGTTCGAAATGCTTCCCTTCCATTTCAATAACTTTTTTTATTCTTGGTCGAAATTCATCTATGGTTCGATTTACTTTTATTTTTTAAGAATATTATAAAAAATTATGTTAGCTCATTAAAATGCATAATTGATCTCTATTCTTAATTTGTATTTTTAATTTTCTTTTGTTCAATTA
Source organism: Bathynomus jamesi (assembly GCA_023014485.1). NCBI lineage: Eukaryota > Metazoa > Arthropoda > Malacostraca > Isopoda > Cirolanidae > Bathynomus > Bathynomus jamesi. The sequence goes on from JAJOZX010003043.1 coordinate 544,656, forward strand.
ATCGTGAGTAACTGTCCTTAAATTGTTATTGTACCATTTGTAAGGTATCAAACGAAAATTATAGTCAAATTGACATACTACTACAGTATATGGTTATGAATTTTAGTAGTCGAATTTAATCTGTCTCTCGAAATTATAAAATACACACTTTGTACACAATAAACAAATACACATTTGACCACAGGTCTATACATCATCCACTACGTAATTCGATTTGTACCTACAACAGTCAATAAAAATGCATGCACACTATATATATACAAACCTTATGCTAAAATCATTGAATATCACAATAAAACTATTTCATTACGTAAGTGCAAACTATGCTATATAATCTTAATCATT